>JAHXMU010018785.1:0-24266 GCA_019455685.1 Philornis downsi
TTTTAAAACATGGGTCCGTCGAATATGGGCAACCCTGTATATATATAAAAATGGTGAGAAAAATGTATAGTAATTCATTAATTGAGAACGGCTGGGCCGATTTGGCTCAAATTTTTTCTTAGTTATACGTTAACTTAAGCTGAGCGCAATTTGACAGGTGCACTTTTCGCATTGTCATTTTCTATTAAACAAATGTGCTATATTTCCTGCTGCAATTGATTCGAGTTTTACCTATTATTACACTGATTTCGGATACTCATATATCGCGTATCACATCAGTAAATGGTACAAACAGTACGATCAATTGAAATTCAGTGCAATATTTATCAGTTCGATCGTTTTTTCAGAAAATAAGTTTGCGTATAAAAAGTTAGATCATCTTATTGGATTGCAGGCATTTATTGCGATACATTCATTTCGTAAGTTTTTTTTAAAATAATTTTCTTTTTAATAGGATTAGTCAACAACGACTTTATTCTATTTCAAGGAGAGTTATTTGCTTGACAAATTCCACCTATTAGACGATCAAACCTTGGACGTCGTACATGTCGTGCAATAATTAGTCAGAATGTTTGTGATAATTAAACGCAAGAGGAACGCGCTGAACAAAATGAATGGAGACGTGCCCATATTGCACAAGTTCGCTTTGCACAATCACCACATCACATTGTCGAAGGAGGAACTCATCACCAAAGTGTTACCCGGCATTATAAAAATCTCGATTGGATTAGTGAACTGGCAATAACCGCAGCTAAGAGTAAGGACGTCGATTGAATTTAGTTATTCAAAGTCAAATCGCTGGAAAACTGTATTCGTACAAATCTATTGACAGAGTGACCATCGAGGATGAAGCGACAAACTATCTGAAGGAATTTTTGAACTCGCTTGATGTGCCAGGAACTCCGCCGCATAATTTACAGCTGAAGGTAGGATCGATCATACCCATGTTGCGGAATCTGAATCATCCGAAATTGTGCAATGGTACGCAATTGTCCATCAAGAAATTGATGAACAATGTGATTCAAGCGACGATCATCAAGGACAAATTCAAAGGAGAGGAAGTCCTTATCCCACGAATTTCGATAACTCCAACTGATCTTCCATGCCAATTCAAGAGGATTCAGTTCCCCATTCGATTAGCTTTTGCGATGACAATCAATAAATCGCAAAGCCAATCGTTGGAAGTCTGTGGGATTAATCTCCCTGTTTTTCGTACGGTCAGCTCTACGTTGCCAGTTCGCGTGTTGGGGACAACCGTCTTCGTTGTTTGTTTTTGCGCCGGGAAACAAATCAAAAAATATTGTTCATCATAATGCTCTCTATTGATTTCGATTCCATTCAAATAAATCACATTGAAATTTGAGCTATCTGTTTTTTATTATTACTCGGGAGTTTATCTGAAGGCGTTAAATTGTGGCGAGTCGAAGTTCGCCATGTCCGCTAGTACAAAATAAAATTGAATTTTCTATACAATACAAAAAATAAATAAACAAATAAATAAATGAAATACATTGATTTCAAAAAAAGTTATTTGAATTTCTTATTGTAGTGCAATTCGTTCGCCACCTTGTACATCGAGATCAAGATAAATAAATGGTCGTACCGTTGCTCGAATCTACGAGCGGGAACTAACCGCCTTGCCACTGTTGTTACACACATATCAGCAACATATCAGAAATCAATTCCTTATTTTCAAATTTATCTCAATTTTCGCAAGAGCAAGTGAAAAATCCTACTTACAGTTCGTCTCCATATCAAATGAACTTTTCTCAAATTCAAATAGAAAAGTTTAATAACAATTGATTTTTTCTCAATGTCAAGAAGAATGTGCAATTTTGATTTCTCATTTCCGCACCATTGAATAAGAATTGTGAATATCAAACAATAGTTCAATATTAAGCAGAAATTCTCATTTTAGTTTCTTTTTTCCTTCTCAAATTTCCATCCTAAATTTCAATTGATATTTTACCATTATTTATCATTCAGAAAGCTCTCACTTTTAATTTAGTTTTGTAACGACGCGTTGTAAAAATAGTTTAGACTGAAATAGGTCGTTCTTGCAATGAACTTTGTTGCCCTCCCGTAAATCGAAATGGGCTCAGAAATCAAAATTAGTTTTGTATTTCTCAAATCCAATTCCTTTAGACCAGGGGCGCATTTCCTATTTGTACCAACCGAATAGTTTTTCCGCAGACTCTCGCAAACTCTCAAAATATAATTTTTCATAGCATTAACTGTTATTTTTTTAAGTTGGTGCGTTCAGTAAAAATAGCTATCTTTTAATTAGGACTCTGGAGCACATAAACTGTGCAGCAGTTTATTTGCCATTTACTCATCAGCCAAACAGTTGGATACATCAAGTTTTTACAATACCTTTTCACAGGATATTTGCTAAGATTACAACGGTGCTACCAAACCGGAACGTATCACTAATAACGAACTTCCGATTTTTTTTGGAAATTCTGAAATACGTTCAACTTGATGACTGAAATTTGCAAGGCATTTAATTGTTGTAACCGCAGCGATTTGACTACCAGTAGTGTGGGATTGGCGTTCAATGCTATTTTTTACAATACCTTTCCACAGAATATTTGATAAGATTTCGACGTTGCCACTAAACCGGAACGCGGCACTAATAATGAACTTGCGATTTTTTTTGTAAATTCTGAAATACTTTCAACTGAATATTCTGAAAACTTTAATCATTCAATTAAAAGTTTCAAGGTATTTGGTTGTTGCAACCGCAGCGATTTGTTTTGAATTACGTTCTCGCCGCGTGAATACGTTTTATCGACTACCAGTAGTATAGGATTGGCGTTCAATGGAAACCTCCACAGCTAAAACTTGTCACGGCTTAATCTTCTACTAAACATTTTGTACATTTACTGATATCGTTTGGTGATGGAAACTCAAGTAATTCATGGCTATTTTAATTTATACAACAATTTCTGCCACTCAATTGTTTTATGATTTCTTAGATTCAAGACAAAGCTAATTGGCTACATATTAGGGTTACATTAAGATTATGCATGGGCCAATCCATATTGGAAATGTAACAGTCGGTTAATACGAAACACGTTACACCCTATACTAGCAAATCTTAAAGATTACACATTTTAAAATTGTTACAATACGTTAGAATGTTAGTTAATTAAATTAAATACTGTATTTCATATTTCAAATATATCTAAATTATGTGGTGGTGCTCTTGATATGTACGGCTATCTGACGTAGCACTCGTCTTGAGCATAATCAAGTCATGTATAAGAATTATTGTAACTTTATGATAAACATTTGTATCTTATGATCTGTGTGTCAGTAGCACTAGGATTTAGGACACTGACGCCTTGGGAAAATTTTGTAGGAGTATATAGTGGATGTGCAACTTTACGATGTCTTTTATGCTTGGCTAAGAACGTTCCGCTCTGCCCGACACTGAGATTAATTTATCTACGCGTGCACGTCCGAAATATTAGAGACATATTTTCCAACTATTAGCAACCGTTCAATATTATTTATTTTTTGGCATTGTGCATTGCTCTGTAATGAAATCTTGGGTCACTTACTATTCAGTCTGAACGCTTTGATTGTCGCTGGTCTCTCGCTCCGGATCACAGTACCACAGCCCACTTTCTAATACTTCTGCTCGGCAGATGTCACTGTTAACATATCGCAACGTTATCCTTACATTTGTCAAGAATACCCACCTACAGAAGATCTTTCTTGTTTTTTTTTTTCCATCCCATTTTCACAGTGGGTAAGTGGATGCTTCCTAGGATGCTTTGTACCGCTTACCCCTAAAACGCAAAGCCTCTCCACCCGATCCTGTAATGAAGCAGGCAAAGGATGATGCTTTGCGTAAAAAACAAAGTAGTGTGGCCTTGTGCCAAGCGCCCTAGAAACAGGTGGATTATGTTTTGGGATCCACCTATAATATGACATCAAACTGATCTTGGAACTCGTTTTTCGAAAATCAAGTAAAGGGGAGAGTCACAGTTTAACAAGACAATTTCACACCCTGGCAACAGGAGCGGACATAGAGAAGCCGTCGGGAGATATCAGAAGATGTATCTTATATCCATTTTAATCGTCGTACGACCAAGGAGTTCCTTCGTGGAGAGATATGGTTAATAGACTAGAGGAGCATGACATTAATTTGCTGTGTCGATATTTTCTCCACGGACATTGAAAATCTATGCCGTAGATAATGCATTACCAGTTCCATGCGAGGTATGATAAAGCAAAACTGGAGTAGCTTGTCAGCGAAACCCAGACCAGAAGGTTCTTCTCTTCTGGTAGCACAAGTGACCAGGGGCCCAAGGAACATTGTTCCTTCCTGGTCGATGGCGTTGGACCCCTTGTGGGAGCATCGTGCTGGCTGTGGTTGCCCGAACATGTGTTTTCAATGCTTTTGCGTTGCGGGAAGCGGGCCCTGAGGAAGTTTTCCAAGGAGACCTACTTCTAATTTCAAAGGTAGTTCGACTAATCCTTTCGGGATTAGTTTGGGTACCCCAAAGGGGCGCCTGCTGCCGCAAGAAGAAAAGAATTATAACCAAGAAAAGAATTATAGAAAACAGCACCATGTGTGATGGCACACCATGAGTAAGGCCTCACGGCGAGACTCATGGAAATATACACAGTTGATCCCATTTTCACAGACTTAAAATACTTTGCAAGTTTGGATTTAAAGTCCATTCCGATCATTTTCTAACATCTTAACTAATTTTTGAGAAAAACGAAATATCGTTTTCGACACCTTAAAAAAAATGTAATTTTAAAATAATAGAGAAGATATAGAAAAAAGTAAAAAGGTAATAATAGAAAAAAGGATAGTTTATGTTCAAACTATGCCTAGAAAATGCATAAGCGACATAATTTATATTTTCTATTTTCTAAAACCTTTGTAGCATTTGTTAACTTTTACGAAAAATTTTAAAAATATTAAAGCCTAAGTCGAGCCCGAAATTTTAGCTGTCATATTTTTCACATAGTGGCTAAAAGTGATAATCATTATAAACTATAGTAGACATTAAGGAAATTTATGTTTATTTAATGTATAAATGAATTTCACTTTCAATTACATTTGCCAACGCTAACGCGTCATTCTCGCCCACCGCCAAACCTACTCTGGCTGATACGTTCTCGGTGATAGAGAAGGCTGCAGTAATATCTAATAGCCTTCAATTAATGCTGACAATGTTGCTCATAGTAGAACTACCGGTGCAAAATATGCGGATGGTTCCAAAAGTGGCCGACCTGACCATCTAGTGCCAATAGTTTGAAAAAAAATAATTTAGTCGAAAGCGGCAACCTTATAAAACATATGTTAGAAGCTTCAAGCGCCACATTGTTTAGGATTTTCATTTGAGCTAACAAAAGTAAACGATCTCTGAAAATTTGTAAACGTGGAAAAAATTGGTCACCGTTATGTAATTCAACATTTACATTTGAAAGGTCTCAGTCCAACCAATATTAAAGCTGAGCTACATTCAACTCTGGGGGAGGCTACTTCTTTCTTTTACGACTGTAAAACATTGGATAGTAGAGTTCAAACGAGGCCGTACGAGCTGCCAAAACGAACACGGTTAAGAAAATCCACAAAATGATATTGGATGATCGTTGGCTGAAGGTACGGAAACTAGCTGAAATGATGGATATTTAAAAAAAGTGCTATACATCGTATATTGAACGAAGATTTGTAGATGAGAAATCTGCGAGCAAAATGGGTGCCGCGTCTGCTTTTAATAGAGTAACAACAGTTTCGTGAAAATATATAGCAATACATAGGTTTTTTGTGCAATAAACCCGAATTTTTGCGTCGACTTATAGCCACGGATTAGACATGGGTCCACCACTTCACACCGGAGGCAAAGGGACAGTCAAAGCAGTATACTGGAATGGGAGAATCGTGCCCAAAGAAAGCGAAGATGGTTCCATCTGCAGGCAAGGTCGTGGAGTCTCTTTTTTTGGCATGTGTAAGGGGTTATTTTTATCGATTATCTTTAGAAAGGAGAAACTATTAACGTCGAATGCTTTGCTAATTTATTGGAACGTTTAGGTGATAAAATTATGAAAAAACCGCATTTGGCGAAAAAGAAAGTGTTGTTTCATCACGACAATGCTCCAGTTCACATATCCACTATTACGGTGACCAAAATTAATTAATTAAAGTGCGAATTGCTCCATCACGTACTTTATAAGCCAGATTTTGCTCCCTCGAACTATTTTGTATTTACAAACTTGAATAAATGGCTCGTTGGTAAAAGATTTGTCAACAATGAAGATGTGGACTCTGCAGTTGAGGGCTATTTTAAGGAGTTTGACAGTTCCTACTACAAACTAATAAATATCAACTATTGAATATCACTGGAAAATATCACTGTATCCTGTTAAAAGAATATTATGTTGAAAAAAAAAAATTCCCAACTTTTTTGTGTCTTCTTTGTTAGATCGGCCAGTTTTGGACCCGTCTCGTATCATCTTTGTAGAAATATTAAACACAACCTTAGCTCCATTTTTATGGTATCGTAATGTTCAAGTTCATATCGTTTGTTACTTACATATATGTAGTATGTAGAATATTGTAAGGTTATACAAAGATTCCATAATCAAACAAAGTAGTTTCATAAATTCCCCTATGCGACATTGACCGATTGTAGGTTTCAATTCTCTTGATAATGACTGATAGCGATTGGATTAAGCAATATAAAGTTAAAAATAACAATAAAAACGAACCGAAGAACTCATATATTTTTAACTAATCGTTTAACAAAATGTTTATTAAAGACGCCCCTGTTCTCACTCGGCTTTTGCTGTTAGCCAGCTGTAATCGCTCCGATAAAGGTTGCTAAACATTTAAAAATTCTGTTCATTCAAATGGGGAAGGAAAATATTAATTGATTAGTTTTTACATCAATTCATCAATTGAGAGGTTGATGCACGTGCGATATTAACAGCAATTGTTGGATACGGATTTAGAAGTGAACATTCTGGCAAAAGCATTTTGGGATAGCACATTTAACGGTAGTGTAACTTCAATATGAACTTTTGAACACTTCAAGCGCATCCATAAAATAAATGTACAGTGCAACCTCATTAAACTAAACTAATGGATATAGAGGATTATACCTATATTATTTGTTGTATGGAAACGGGATGGTATAAATATAGTTCAGAAAAGTCAAACAGTACGATATGTAGAGAATTTCATTTACTTTGTTCGTCACTGAAAAAAATAAATCTCCATCACAAATCAAAAAAATTTGATCGATTCAAAGAAATGTTTAATTAATTAATTTAAAGATTACGTTCTTTCCATGTTTATAAGTCCTTGGATGTGTTTTTTTTTTTAACTAAAAACCTAATGTTGAAAAAAGACTATGCATCGTGAATCTTCCGTTTCAAAAAAGATGTATCTATGCAACAAATATCGCAATTAGGACGATCACTTAAAAAAAAAAAACAAATTTGTTGCATCTCAAGAATGAACCAAGGGAAACCTTTTCACATTCAGTAATTCATACGCATTCTATAATATTTCTAAATTCACTTAAAGGGATCTACAGCTTAACAACGATTTCGAACTTCAC
This sequence comes from Philornis downsi, assembly GCA_019455685.1. Classification (NCBI taxonomy): domain Eukaryota; kingdom Metazoa; phylum Arthropoda; class Insecta; order Diptera; family Muscidae; genus Philornis; species Philornis downsi. The sequence continues at coordinate 7,590 of JAHXMU010018785.1, forward strand.
AATTTTGAAAGCATTTACGAGATTACTTGACAACTTGAAGTGTTCGTCAGACACATCGATATGTTTCTTTTTGCAATACATAATCGTAATTTTTCACTGTTTGTAATAAATTTGAATTTGAATTCATTCCGATAATTTTCTAACATCTTAACGTAATTTTTGGGAAAACCGATAAATCGTTTTCTTGACTTTAAAAGCAGCATAACTTTGAAATAATAGGAAAAGTTATAGAGGAAAGTAAAAAGGTAATAATAGGAAAAAGCACAGTTTATCAAAGTCAAACTACGCCTAGTAAATGCTTAAGCGATATAATGGGTAAATTCAAATAGATATGTATTTATATTTTCTATTTGCTAAACCCTTTTTAGCATTTGTTAACTTTTACCTTTGGACTCGACTTTGGCTTTCATATTTTTGATGACTGCCGCTTAAATAATGATAGCTTTTTATATCCGGTTTTTAACATGATATTATGGGAAGTATAGTATAACCATAGCGCCACGTTCGGCCACAGAACGGCCCCTTTCAAATGCGTATTAATTGCAATAAGTTTTCCCCCTTCCGTCATTTACTGTTGCGCATTCCGTTTGATTAAAGAATTTTATAATAACATAATAATAATACTGAAAAGTATTCATATTTTACTTAGTCAGATCATATAAAGACTTAGGTCACATAAAGACCAATCTTGTCTTCCTGGAACAATTTTTCTACTTGTGACGCTTTCGGGGCATAACCTCAGACGATGCACCGGCTCATCGCCGACGTGTCAAAAAATTGAAAAAAAGTTCACGCTTAGTAAAACCTTCCATCGTATGGGAGGTATCAGAAGAGCCGTGATAATACAGTCAAAAACAAGGTAGAAATGTGGTAGTTTTGCCTGAATTTGGTGAAATGAAATGGAAGATATTGACCTGAGAAAAAACCTGTTAAATTAATCATTTGTGTAGAAGGTACCAAAAGTTCAAAGCAATGGCAAATATTTAAGCTACTGCAACTTACAAATTTTAAATTACGGAGAATGGTTACATTTTTGTAAATCGGTCAATTCGTATGGGAGCTACTAGAAGAAGTGAAATAGTCCATTTGAAAGTCTTGGCTACGATCTGGTAAAATGTTTAAGAAGCTGCGTGACAGAAGCTGCGTTAAGCCAGTTATTGTGTGTACAAGCGGACCAACCGGCCTGCCAGGTAGAGGAATATGATACAATCGAATTAAAAAGTGGCCATGAAACATATTTGGTCGACAGATATTCAATATTTAAAACGATTTCCTCCTATGTTGCATTTTAAGCCATAACAAATTATACACAAACTTCTTATACTATTCCTTCGGGTACAGTTTTAAAAAATAATAAAATTTTTGAAAATATTTTCTAGACAACTGAATATTCTTTACTTCCCTGACAACTCTTTTCCATCTATATGGGCTTTGTTCAGCTTCGAGTCTATCTTGATTATGACTGTAAGACATTTTTGAGCAAAATTTCGCGCTATCAACTGACATGCGGGTGGGGTCTTAAATGGATTTCCTAGTTCAGACTAAAAAATTCATATCAGAGCTAGATTTAATTCAAAAGTTAGTAAAATCGGTTCAGTTGTAAAATAGGAAGGATTAGACAATAGAAATTTGAAAATTTTCTGAAGAATTTCAACAAGTATAATTGACACATAGAGGGAGGATACAGAAATTACCTATAATTTATTGACTATGGGTTATCTATTTAGTGGTTTCAAAACCACCGGTCTGGCAAGGATGTCAGCTGTTAAATAACTGTCATCTGAAGTGTTATTTATCTAGTGAAAGGTTTGCCATTTACAAATATGGATCGTTTAACAACCGAAGAACGCGTAAAAATAGTTTCAACTTACTACAAAAGTGGTAATTCAAACGGGGGATTCCAATCGAACAAAATTTTCTTCAACGATGGATATGTCAATAAGCAAAATTGTCACATATGGGGCTCGGAGAATTAAGAAGTGATTATGAAAAAACCGGAAAAGTAACTGTTTGGATGCGCGTTATGGTGTCATTAGGCCGTATTTTTTCGTAAAGTACCACAAAAAGATCTATTTTCGCATTTTTTTCTGTTATGTTGGTACACATATCTGTTATATATGTCGACAATAACAGCTATTTTGGATTGTCAGTTTGTTTTTGACAGATAAAAAGGTTCTTCGATTTTCTACTATTTGAACAAATGGATAAAAGAAACTGTATTAAGTTTTGTGTATAAACTGAAATTAAATGTGCAAGGACATTTAAAATGTTGACGGTGACATTTGGCGAGTCTACTATTAAAGAAGGCCGAGAAGATGTCAATAACGGTGCTCGTCCTGGTCGCTCGAGCACGTCATCAACTGATGAAAACATTGAAGCAGTGAAGAAAATTCGGCTCATGCCAAGCAATTTTTACGGATGTTTTAGGCATGAAACGTGCGGCAGCGAAGATTGTTCCAAAATTGCTAATTTTTCAGCAAACACAACATCGCACGGACATCGCTCAGGAGCTGTTGAACATCGTCAACGACGATCCAGATTTCCTCAAAAAGGTCATAACTGGTGACGAATCATGGGTGTATGGCTATGACATTGAAACCAAAGCCCAATCATCCCAATGGAAGCGTCCAGAAGAGCCATGACCGAAAAAAGCACGCCAAGTTTGGTCAAATGTGAAGGGTTTGCTCACTGTTTTCTTCGGTTGCAAAGGCGTAGTGCATCATTAATTCTTGCCACAAGGTCGTACGGTTAATAAGGAATACTACCTTGAAGTTATGCGTCGTTTGCGCGAAGCAATTCGTCGGAAACGCACAGAATTGTGAAAAAAACCAATCATGGATTTTGCACCATGATAACGCACCAGCTCATACATCGATGCTTGTGCGTGAGTTTTTGGCCAAAAACAAAACCGCAATCATGCCTCAACCGCTGTATTCACCGGACTTGACCCCAGCTGACTTTTTCCTCTTCCCAAAACTGAAGACATCGATTAAAGGAAAGCGTTTTGTTACGATTGAGGAGATAAAAGAAAAATCGAAACAGGAGCTGTTATCGATACCAAAAAGAGCGTTTCAGAACTGTTTCGAGGATTGGAAAAAACGCTGGCATAAGTGTATTATATCTGAGGGGGATTATTTTGAAGGAGACAAGATAGTTATTGATGAAAAAAATACTTTTTGAAAAAATTGAAAATAACGGTTATTTTTTGATCACACCTCGTATATGTGTTTTATTTAATTTTACTAGGAAATGAAAAATGGATAACGAGCTATTTTTTTTTTTTTTTTTTTTTTTTTGTTTGCTAACGTTCAAATAGACCAATTTCAGTGAAATACAGTTCAACCATTAATCAACCATTAATCAAAGTTTGGAGATGTGTTTCTACCTATTCGACGTTCAAATAGATATAATTATTCTGTAAAGTATTTTTTAAGTATCAAGTATATTTTGAGAAGATATGTTTCACGGTCTTATATTTTATAAGATTGTAAATGGGCTATATCGTTCCACCCCTTCAGATACCTCCCATATAAATTGACCGATTTTCCGAAATGCAATTGCCTCCCTGTCTGCTCATCCAAAATCCGGAACAAGATAAAATTTTGTCCGTTGTATAGTTTTATAATTTCTGGTATTCCCCTTCTTGTACCTCGCATACTAATGACCGATTTAACCCATGCATTCTTGGCTATATTCGTACATCAATCGTTTGTAAATTTAGTCAAATTTAACGACTCCGAATGATAACGGAGCACATCGCCACGGCTCTTCTGGAACCTCTCACATAAATAAGTCGATTTCCTACAATGCCGATTGCTCCGTAATTTCGAATTAATATGCTATAGTTGTCTACATTTTTCTTCATTACATTCCTTTTCATTTCCCTACAATGTCGGAGAATAATCGCACAAGTAACAACGATCCTTCTAGTATCTCCCATCCAAATAACCAATTTGAACCATATATTCGTACCTCCCGATCTTCCAATCTGTTGTACTAAATTCGACTAAATTTACCATATATCATGCGTTTGTTAACCCAATTTATTTAACCCGAAAATGATCTGCGGTGCCACACCAATTCTGGTATCTCCTATTGAAATTGACAGATTTATCGAAATATGGATTTCCACTGTAATCCCTAACTCGCAGTCTAAAAAATCGATGAAATGACCACTGTGTCTCTGGTACCACCCATACAAATTACCTTATATAACTCGTATATTCTGTGATCAACCGTAACATGGTGGTTAGTACGCGCGACGCGACTATCGTTTGCATGATCGCTGGTTCAACCTTGCATACAGCCACCAATCAATATTTGAACGGAGGTTATTTCTGGGTATCTGACGAACACTTCGAGTAGTTGAGTAATCGACAAGTCTTGTAAAATGCTTCTCAAACCGTGACCAATTGCACTACAATAAGAAATTCAAATAACTTTTTTTTAATCAATGTATTTCATCCTTTTTTTATTGTATAGAACGTTCAATTTTATTTTATATAACTAATTGTTTTTGAAGTTGATAGACCGTAAATGATTTCCATGTTCACTCACGCCTATTCAACACCTGATCAGAAAATTATTCTCTGCGGGATCGACTCAACTAAGAAGTGGAGTTTCTGGATATTAATGCGTTTGTGAATTAGCCGGTCTAGCTACAAATGTGTGCACTTGTTCCATTTTGCTGGAACCAAATGCTATTGTAACGTACACATCTTCGGTTCAGTTCCGGGTAAAAAAACTCCTTCAACATATTTAAATAACTGTCCCCATTGACAGTTGATAATTGACAGTAGCACGATTCGTCCGCCACCCTACACTTTAATTTAGATTATTTTTTGCAGCCACACAGTAGGATACTGGGCGAAGGTACCTACACCTTCAGTTCATTAATCGAATAGCCAATCAATCAATCGAATAATGTAGCATAGTTTTGTCAAAGCCTATAACATTGCACGTTACTTTGCCAAATAAATAAATAATAAATACAGCATGTCCGTCGGGAAGGTATACTACTTTGTTTGTAATTTTTGGTTAAATGAAAGAGAATGGATCTTACATTGATAAATGTTTTATTTAATGTCGGCAATTATGTATTGAATACAATATCTGGTAAATTTCCGACTCTGTTAGCCTCATAAATGCGAGCCCTTTTGAGCACATTTTTCATTACATTCTCACACATTTTACGCGGTATTTAATTCATTAATTTCATCACGAGTATTTTGTTTGAATTGCTCAAGCGTTTCTGCTTTGTTTGCATAAACCTTACTTTTCAGATATTCCCACAAAAAGAAGTCCGGAGCAGTCAAATCAGGCGACCGTGAAGGCCAATCAACATTAGCATGTCTTGAAATAACTGGTTGTGAAAAGAGGTTTCGCAGTAATTCCATTGTAATTCTGGCTGTATGTGATGTGGCACCGTCCTGCTGATACCACATGTTAATCAAGCCCAAAGCATGGAGTTGTGGCGTTAAAAAGTTTTCAATCATATCACGATATCGCTCCCCATTGACAGTTACCGTTACGCCGTTTTCAGTTTCAAAGAAGTAAGGTCCTCCTCCTAACCAAATTGCACACAAGACTGTCACTTTTAATGGATGCAAAGGTGACTGATGAATAATTTGAGGGGTTCCCATTGTCCATAACCGACTATTCTGTGTATTCACACATACATTCAAATGAAAATGTGACTCGTCACTCATTATGATTTTTTCATGAAAATCGGGGTTGTCATGGGCGAGCTGTAACATCCAATTGGCATATGTACGGCGGCGTAAATGGTCTTGTGGAAGAAACTTTTGTGCCAACTGAAAACAAATGCAAATCCTTGTGCAAAATTGTGGCCAAAGTTGTTCTTTGAAGACCAAGCTCGTGAGCACGGCGTCGAATTGAGGTTGATGGATTGTTTTGAATACTTTCTTGAGCAGCAGTAATTTTCGGTTTTCAGCCGATCTTGCAGTACGTTGTGGTCCATGCTTGGCCCTATCAGCTACAGACCCTCTTTCTTCGAAATCATTCACAACACGATAAATAGTGCGTCTTGTTGGCACGTTGTTTTTCCCAAAAATTTCACGTAACTTTCTCATCGTCACAGTAATCGATGATTGATTTTGATAAAATGTTTTAACCATTAAAACACATCGGCTTATCGTCGTCTCTACTTCACGACTGCCAAATACGAACCGTCAAGACTAACGTTTACCAAAATGGATGCAAAAGAAAGTAGTATACCTTCCCGACGGACACCCTGTATATAAAAATAGCTAGTATTATTTTAAAAATGCAGAGTCGATTTTTATTACTTACAATTCAAAATTATAAAAACACAAATTAAATTTCAATAAGAAAACAACTCTGTTGTTTCATACAAATTAAATTATGTGTAGAAATTAGGTTTTTGCTATGATACGATAATGAAAAAATGATTTCAATTAAAATTGTTGTTAACAAAAATTTTTGGAGAGTTCTCATAATTGGCTTGCAGATCCTTTACCCAAAATTTGTCTCAAATAACTGTTTTGGAATAATCAATCAATCAAATGAGACGAATATTCTTGAGAACCATGATCCCATTCTAGGTGCCATCCAAGCATCTGCAATAAATTAAAAGTGAACAAAAGAGAAAATCATAATTATTCTATATTCTAAATGTTATAGCAAAAACAATAATACTATTCTTTGGTTTAACATTCCAATTTAGCGAATTTTGCGTCAATTGATTTGGCGTGTGCAGGTAACTAATTATACTAAACGAAATGAAGACCGACATATCGAACAGCGAGAGGGACAAGCACACAAAATTTAGGTCTTTTGGGAATGGTTTAATTTTTGTGAGGTTAGCTGCCAATCAGTCGATGTCCAATTTCTTAAAAGAACCCGCAATTCCCATATTATCTTCCCAGTTAAATTGCATGCCTGAGTCGCGTAACTTCTCCTCAGTACCATAATTGGGCTCATCCAGGAAATAATCGCGATATTTCAACAGTTTCGCTTCCATGCGATCCACGATGTCGCGCAAAGTGCCATTAGTGCCGCCGTATTCGACTGGGAGGTAATCACGGGGCACATGGTCAAAGATAACATCCGGTGAGGCGCTAATGGTTATCTAAGAGATGAAAGCAAGCAAATTGATTTATTTTAATTTAAATATTTAATTAATTGAGGGTATAAAATAGCAAATTTCCGTATAATTTATAATTAAAAATTTGTCAAGCTTTAAACAACTAATATAAACGATGATAAGTTAACAAAATAAATAGTCTAACTCAATTTAACAAACACAAGAACATGCAATGCCAGTTTATCCACAACAAACCACATACGCCGTCTCAATCACTGGAACAGCACATCAGCATTAAATTGAAAATTAATAAAGAAGTGAATCCGCAGCTTCTAATTGGCTTTTGCAATTCGAATGAAAATTCACAGAGATGTAGTTGACGTCGTACTAAAGGTCAGAGTTCCAAAATTGTTATAATAATTATTATTTATTTATTGTTTTCAAATTTATTACCTGATGTTAATAATTTAAACAGCTATGAATGTTATGGCAAAACACTTACGAAAATGTCATAACAGTGGCTGAACTAGAAATGTTTTTCTCTAAGCTAACTTTTTTTGAAATTTTGCAAAGAGATACATTTTTGTGGCTATCTGTTTTGTCACTCACTTAGCCTTTTAAGTAGTGCACTAATGGCCCAATGTACATATGATGTTTTTTCCTTTTTTTACACGACACATTTTAAGATGTCTTGTTTCTTTATAGCTTCACCCAAAGGAACGGAAAATATTTTGGCAGACCGTAATTAGGGATTGTAAATCGGCCCACTCCTTTTGTCATGATCTATACAAAATTAACGATAGCCAACGCAAATTTTGTCGATTGTATTACACTCTAATGCTTGGTGAAATTCAAAAAAATTGATCGTTTAACAGTGCCCCTTCTGGTATCGTCCATAAAAATAACCGATTTAAGCCATGTATTCTTAGGTTCATACCTTTCATCCAATTACATTAAATTCAATAAACTCTAGAACACATTACGGAGTTGCTAAAGTAATGTCTGAGAATGAAAATGTGTGTAAAGAATTTGATGAATTTTCTGAAAATCAAATTTTTCCCCGCAATTCCTAATCCACTGTTTGCAGCAATAAAAATTTTGTCCATTTTGTTACTTGGCAAAATTCAGAAAAATCAACCGATTAGCCACGACCGATTCTGATATTTTCCATACCAATGACAAATCTAAACAATATATTCTTAGTTTCATATCTTTAAAATAGTTGCGTGTAATCAAACCATATTTGGCAAACATCATTCGTTTAATAAACTTAGTTCTAAGAATAAAAATGGACTGCAATGCCCTTTCGTGTACCTCTCATACAAGTTACCCCTTTCAACCCATTATTTTGTAGGTTCATACCTTTCATTCAACCTTGTTTAGCGAATGAAATACATCTGCATTGGCGCTCCCCTTAAGGTACCTCATAAACAAATTGGCCGATTTGGTAAAAATTAATGACTTCCCTATAATTTCTAAACTTCAGTAAGTTACAAGTATAATTTTGCATCTTTTATTGTGCGTTAATTCAAAGTATTTATATTGCACACTTTTTATACTTTCGTACCAAAAAATGATGACGTACGAGTATATCATTTTATAAGGGAGGAAGCGTTTCAAGCAGCAAGTATCTTGTGGCCAAATGTGTCTCATGAGAAGGCATACGTCTTCTGGTACCCATGCAAATTGATCGATTTTGAAAAATTCAATCCATCCACTGTACTTTCTGGCTGATAAACTGTAATAGCAAAGATTTTCATCAATTTTATTGCTTTACAATGCTCAGAACTTGTTTAGGAAACTCGATGGAATAAACATGATCCTTCTGCTACTTGTCATACAAATTGGCCACTTTATTCAATGTGTCTTCTACAATTTTTAATTGACAGGTTTTTTAACAGCTAACAACAAATAATTACATTACAATACCCAAATGGGCGACCAGATTTCGATTTATTTTTGCATGAAGTAGCACATTTGTATTCTTCACTTGAATCAGAAATTTGGAAATTTGCATTTTTGTTCCTCCCATAAGTATAGAATTATTCTGGTCACGAAATTTTTTTATGTATACTTGTATATACCGGGTTAAGCATTTTTCGGTTTCAAAAGCAAAGTTAAATAAAACCCACATAAAGCTATGATTTCGATGAAACTTTTGTATCATTATAACACTTGAACCTTGTCATTATATACTAAATACGATGTCATTTAAATGACAGCCTCTAGATTGTTGCAGCAGTAGATCCTTTTGAAGTAGTTTTCGACCACTTTTCTGCCCATTTCGGGTGGTACCTCGGCGATAGCTTAACGAATGTTGATTTTCAAATGTTCTAACGTTAGGGGATTATCCACGGTCTTTGATGTAGCCCTACAAAAAAAGTCCAACGGTTTCAAATCGTATGATCTTAGTGGCCAATTGACGTTGCCAAAACGTGAATTTGCGTTTTTGGAAACTTCTCATGCAGAAAGCCAACAACGGTCGTTTTGTGGGGCTCGTGGCACCGTCTTGTTGAAACCACGTTCAATATCCAGTTCATAATCTTCAATTGGCAGCCAAAAACAGTAGATTATTATAAGGCCACTTTCACTAACAGAAGCGATATTCTCGGCAGTAAGTACATTGCGATGTGATGCACAGGCCTGATTATCAGACTCTTCAAATTTCTTTACAATTTTACAAATTCCTTGCACAGTAGATCGATTATGACGACCATAACCACCCCGTAATGCACGAAAAGATCCCACGTTTGAATCACTAATTTTGCAGCACGTTTTAACTATTTTTACGCGTTCTTCAGTTGTTAAACTATCCATATTTCTAAATGGCAAACATACAACCTTTCACTAAATAAATAACACTTCAAATGAAAGGTATTTAACAGCTGACAAAGCACTAAATGGACAACACTGTATAAATTTGTAGTTTTATCTCTCCTCTTTGTGCATAGAAACGCGATATAAAATAAGTTTTTTAATATTTACATTTTTAGGTAATTAAATAAAAAAGCAGATAAAAATACTTTATGCCATCGTCTGGTATAAACGGTTGTAGTAAAAGCTTAACATTTTCACAAAATTGTATACATTAGAAAATAAATAACTTCACTTACCCTATTTTTCATTTTCTGTGGGAAGAACCCCTTCAGCGTGTTGAATCCCTTCTCAAAGGGCGTTGGAACATTTATGAAACACGTTCCCTTTTGGCGCATCGGCATAGCCTCATCAGCAAATACTGAAAATTTACGCACCAAGTCTGGTTGCAAATGAAACAGATGGGCTCCCGTAACTCCTGCCATATCCATAATCTCAAGATAACCACAAACCGTGGAATTGTCATCTTCAATCATCATAATTTCACCAAACATGGACCCTACACGTATTATATCGGCGAATTTATACTTGTTTATGTCATAGGCGGCGGCTCTAATTATAGTAACACAAGGCCGTCGCTCATTCGGAGGTAGAGGGATTTGTAAAACAACTCTACAATAAGCAATAAATTACAATGTTAACAATATTCCTCTCAGGTTTCAAACGCTTACCCCATTCGTAAAATCTCTAAAACTTGAGCATCATCGACCACTCTTCGTTCGTTGAAAATCTCAGGTATGGCTGCCTTTAGGGTGTAATATCGATCAATTTTCTGTTTGGCCCTTTCCAAACTGAATTTGGAGCCCCTCAGGAAGGCCAAAAGAAATTGATCATTTGTACGCGCCTTCAGGTGGGGTTGACTCACTATCCATCTCCTTAGTATTAGAATATCTTCATTTAGTGTTTGAGTATTTTCGTTAAGTTCACGCGCCGCCACGTCTTGTAGTGCCGGTGGTAAAGGCCTGATTAACGGTGGCGTGTCAACATGTGGTGGATTCATGATGGTGTTGCGGCAAAGCTTTCGCTATCACGCAATCTGAATGCAGTGCCTAAAAATAGACACCATTACGTGAAAATGAATTAGTTTCGAACTACACATTAATGCATTTCCGCGTTCAATGAATTTAAGTTGTCAGTTTCTTTACATTTTATTGTTTGCATTTACAGAGTAGTCTTCGTTGTTATCTAATCCAATTTATTGAGCTACGAAAACAAACCCCTTAATTGTCAGCCGTTGCTGTATAGTTTGTCAGCCTAATCCGATTATCACAAAATAAATTTTTAAAATTGGCGGTCTTCGATTAACCCGTCGTGCAATCGAAGATAAATGTCTCGACAAACTTGCGCTTAATTTGCAAATCGTTCTGTATTAAAGTTGCGCCTTAAATTCAAGAAAGTTTCCAAGAGAGACACAGTCATGTGTTGCAAATGGATGACGAATTCCACCCGCGTGCTTTTGCTTTGGTACAAAAGTATGCGAGGAGCCAGAAGGAAGGTAGAGAATTGTTGAGTTCTTATCAAGCGTTGCTTTGAATTCGCATACAATAAAGGAAATAAAATCAAAACTAAATTTATACACTGGATGCCCTAATAATGCCGCAATGCAGTTAATTTCGGAACAAAGTTTGTGAAATGTCTGATGTGAAGTAAATTCTTACTGAATTTTAATTCCTAATGCAATTTAATGGAAGATATTAAACTGAGAATATTGGCTAAAATTAAGTGATTTGTAAGGGAGGTACTAGACAGGCATATTTTTTCGGTCGAATTTTTTCAAGTATTAGAAATCAATTGATAGATAGACAAAAAATGTAGACTTCCACTGTCTAAAGATTAGAAATTGTAAAGGAAAAAACTGAATCTCAGCAAATTTGTTACTTTATATTGTGGCGTCGAGTTTCCTTAAATATTTTCAAGCATTACCTATATAATGGATAAAAATATAGGTTATCCCAACTTGGTTACAAAAATTGCAGAGGAAAAATTGAGTTTCATTAAGCAGATCAAAATATGTAAAAGGTGCTAGGAAGGCTGTTATTTTCATTCCCAGATCAAACTTTGCCTCGTGCTTGACATGTGCATAAATTTATCCGAATTTAGCGCAATTAAATTGAAGGTATGAATCTAGAAATATGTGAGTTAAATCAGTCAAACAGAATGACAAACTTATTACAGACCACACGGTGGAATTAGCGGATGGTGTTCATCTCCAATATTATAAGATGTTTTTAATACCATAAACAGTGTTTGCAAAATGTAACCATAACACACTTTTCATTTTTGGCGGATCATAACTCAAAAGCTTAGGAATCAGTAACTTTTCTAAATTCCTCGTAACCAAATTACTGTAAAACAGTACTCTGTACTCCGGCATCGAAAATGCTGTTCTTCGCTGTGATTTATATGAAAAAAATTACTTGTCAGCTAATTTTTGATTTTGTCCGGGAATGAATTTAGTCAACACTAATATTTACTTAAATGCAAAATCATCCACAAAATCTTTATGGTTCATAGCTGTAATTTTTAATTCGATTTTAAGCGAATCATCCCCAGTGGATGATGATGTCAGGCAGCTTTATTACCTATCTACATGCAAATCAATTGTCGCAATCTGTTTGAATTAAGTTTGCACAAATGTAGTATTTATTAACTTTTCTCAACGATGACTTTGTTGAATAAAGGATTTTGAGCTGCGTCGTATATCCCTGTAATTGGATAACCTAAATTTATCCAAATTTAGCGCAATTGAGTTAAAGGTATGAATCTAGAAATATGTGAGATAGATCAGTCAAACAGAATGGCAAACTAATTACAGACCCCACGGTGAAATTAGCGGATGATTGTCATCTCCAATTTAAGAAGCATGTTTTTAATACAATAAACAGTGTTTGCAAAATGTAACCATAACACACTTTTCATTTTTGACTGATCATAACTCAAAAGCTTGGGATTTAGTAACTTTTTTGAATTCCTCGTAACCAAATTACACTAAAACAGTATTCTGTACTCCGGCATCGAAAATGCTGTTCCCCGCTGTGATTTATATGAAAATAAAATTACTTGTGAGCTAATCTTTGTTTTTATCCGGGAATGAATTTAGTTAACACTAATATTTACTTTGATGCAAAATCATCCATAAAATCTTTATAGTTCAAGGCTGTAATTTTTAATTCGATTTTAAGCGAATCATCCCCAGTGGATGATGATGTCAGACAGCTTTATTACCTATCTATATGCAAATCAATTGTCGTAATCTGTTTGAATTAAGTTTGCACAAATGTAGCATTTATTAACTTCTCCAATGATGACTTTGTTGAATAAAGGATTTTGAGCTGCGTCGTATGTCCCTGTAATTGGATAACCTAAATTTATCCGAATTTAGCGCAATTGAATTGAAGGTATGGACCTAGAAATACTCGTATGTGAGAGACACCAGAAAAGTATGATTCCTTAAAAATTTCCAAGGGTTATAAAGTGATATGATGGTCAAATATCTATGTTACTGCAGTCCTTCAATTAAAAATTACAAAGTGAAGATTGCATTTGGGAAATTTTTCTAGAGACACCAGAAGGAACGTGACAATTAAGTCTATTTTCATTCTGAGACCCATAATTGCCAAGTCATTAACTTGTGCTACATTTCGCTGACTTCTGAATAAAATTACACATGCACCTAAAAACTTGCCGTCTAAATCGGTCATTTGTATTAGAGGTACCAGAATTAATCAGCCGATTTATTTCACTACAAGGCAATATAATGAAAACTATGGTTATTGTTGCCTATCAGTTAGTATGCGCATAAATCAATCAATTTATGTGGCATGCACCAGAAACGGCTGATCGACATGCCCATTTACAATCCCTGGCAACGATTAGGGAAAATATTTAGCTGTGCGAACTTAGACGACTAAAAATTTACGACAATCATTGTGCCCACTAACCAGTCAGCCGGCCAGACAGATCAATCAACTTAAAATGTCTTGAAACATCAATTGGCCAAAATGTATTTTAAACGCTTCTTCATTTCTCGTATCAAATGACATACAAATTGGCATATTACATACAGACGCTGATGATGCAGACCATCTTAACCTATGGTGGAGGTCATCTATGAAACGATGATTATCATATGCAACTACCGTCTACATATGTATGAATTCAAGCCTTGATACTGGAGCAGTCATCACCTCGTTGTGTTGATCAAATGATCGACTGACGTTTGAAGTCGTCACCAAAGTATAGGTCTTTTTCAGTGAAACTATAAATAGAAATGCGTGTAATCTCATTGATGTTGATTGGCTCTGCTATATCTCATTCGTGGGAATTTGCGAAATGTATGCACTTATAAATTCAAATTGTTGCTGAAATATTTTATTCTTTCTTTCTAATGAATAGAAGGCTTGCCAAAAAGAGCTTTCACGATTATAAAGTTAGATTTTTAGATTTGTTGGTTTTCGTGTTGTTGTAGCTGATCAAACAACTTTTCTACAGAAATATCTATATTTTATAGTCTACATTCGATTCTGGATGACATCATCCATATAATATGCCAATTTACTTAAGAAAGCGTGGAGGCACCGTCCCCTCACTTAACACTGCATATGGAAAAAATTCAGGAAAATTTGAAAAAAATTTACTTTTTTCCAGGTTGTGTTTATACTCGTATATCGCCTTACCTTTTTTCTAATAATCGTGCCCTCAATTAATTCGATATTTTACAAACGAGGTTTGTTCCTAAAATAAACAGTCTAAATCTAAAATAATCAGTTTAAATTCAAAAAAAAAAACAGGTTGCCAATTTAGTAGGGCTGTCAGTTGTTAAATACCTATCATTTATTTATTTAATGAAAGGTTTGCCATTCACGAACATGGATCGTTTAACAACTGAAGAAGGCGTAAGAATCGCTGAAGAAAATTTTGTTCGAAAATTCTGCATTGAAAGCCTGTTGCTGTAGCACCCAATCAGCAGATCTACGGCGTTGTGGGTGGTTATCCGGCTTTAATTGTTGCGTGAGGGGGACTCTATATGGATGGAAATGAAAATCCAAATGCAAAATACACCATAATGAGCCGTAAGATAGGCCCAATTACTGAGAACGCCGTGAAGTTGACAAACTCGGATTATCCGCCACACTTTCACTAACAGAAGCGGTATTTTCGGCAGTGCATACATTGAGATGATGCACAAGCCTGGCCACATCTGCAATGCCTCCAGTACCTTGAAATTTCTTTATAATCTTGCCAATTCCTTACCCAGTAGGTCGTTTATGACGTTCATAATTACCCTGTAATTCACGAAAAGTGCCCACGTCTGAATCACCACTTTTGTAGTAAGTTTTAACTATTTTTACACGTTTTTCGGTTGTTAAACGATCCATATTCGTAAATGGCAAATCTTTCAGTAAATAAATAACACTTTAGACGACAGGTATTTAACAGCTGACAGCCTTGCTAGAGTGGTAGTTTTAAAACTCTAAATTGATCACCTTATATGTACAGTGCTTTATGTGAAAATGCTGTTCCCCGCTGTGATTTATATGAAAAAAAAAATTATTTGTTAGCTAATTTGTGTTTTTGCCCGGGAATGAATTTAGTCAACACTAATATTTACTTTGATGTAAAATCACCCATAAAATCTTTATGGTTCATAGCTGTAATTTTTAATTCGATTTTAAGCGAATCATCCCCAGTGGATGATGATGATGTCAGACAGATTTATTCACTATTGTTTGATTTTTTCCAGTCAATTGCAAATCAATTGTCGTAATCTGTTTGAATTAAGTTTGCACAAATGTAGTATTTATTAACTTCTCTCAATCGTGACTTTGTTGAATGAAGGATTTTGAGTTATATCCTACGTCTCTGTAATTGGATAACCCGAAGCAAACAAAAATTGTTTGTTTTGCTTCATAATATTGAGTTTAGTTACAGTTTTTACGCATTTACCGAACAATCAGCAAATCCTATTGTTATTACACTATAGCAGTAGAATTTCGATATGATATCAGTAATGAACAACTTTTGTTATTACACTATAATAATCTAAACTCCGGTTCAATAATCTTTAACAAATCAATCAAAGAAATGTAAAAGCGTACACAATTTTATAAATTACAAAATTTGGAACACGTTTTTTCCTTTCACTGTAGTCGCGTTGTTCCACGATATCAAAGTGAAAATCGAAGAAACGTTTGGTATTTAACGTGTGAGAATTATTTAACGACTACTGCATGAGTGGAATTTGGATTCATTTCAAACCTTCAAACTGTCGGTGTTAATGGTTTCATTTGCTGTACTCAACTACCACATGCATGAACAGTTGCTTGCTCAAATGTTACACTCGCTTTGGGCCAGTGGGAGAGAGTAACAGTGATGAAATGTCAAGTGCTCACTGGTGTAAAAATCACTAAATTATGTTGTTTTATGGTAGCTTAGCTTCAAGTCATAAAAGCCGATAGAGTGACCAGATTTATAATCGATTGAATATGCAAATTAGTCATTCGATTGAATATTCAATTCCTGAATTGACACATGCAAAATTATTCTAGCAAATAGGGTATTATTGACTTACCCCTTTATCAGCAGTCGACTAAGTGTTGTTGTTATTATTCTATTTAAAATACCCCTAAATTTGTCCACCCCTTAATCTGATTTAAATAAAATCCAATGCACAACCACATATTAAGTATTTTTACTACAGGGTTGCCCATATTCGACGGACCCATGTTTTTTAAAAA
>JAHXMU010018790.1:0-11213 GCA_019455685.1 Philornis downsi
CAGGACACGACATTGCTACCTCAGCCTACGAACAAAACCATGTTACACACTTCAGGTCAATCAATTTAAATACTTAATATCCAACGTAAGCGGACTCCATTACCGTCATCAACGTTTACCAGACGACTGTCACCACGACCAATACAACCTCCAGTATTCTTAAGGACAGACATTTATAGAGAGACAGACTCTAATGTAGACATCCTTAGAGACATGGACAGAAACTTGTGCATTTGAAGTGCTTGGATTTCCCCTTTTTATGAAAATTCCTATGAATATACGTATCATTTGTTGTAAACTTGACTATTTCGAAAGCACAGGCCAATTCAGTTGCTAGGCAAAATAATATAAAGCAAGAATCGTTAGATAAGCGTTTTTGTATCGAACTGCTGAATTCTGGCAAAGCATCGTATTTTATTGTCGATAACTGAAGGGTCTATAACTAATGCGATTTAAAAAGTCATAACCTTCTTTGCACCAAACATTCTCACAATCCTTTGTACTTATCTTTCTATACATCATCTTCCTCTTTTATGTTCTTAAATATCCCTGTTATTTAACAGCATTTGAGTAAAAATTTGTGTACAGAGAACAAAAAATTAAAGCTATTTCATTGGGGGTAGCAAAGAAGCATATTTCTCCCTCTTAATAAAAAGCTATAATGAAAAGCTCTCTAAAGTCAACTCCGATCGCATAGTTATTTTTTGTTGCTTTCGTATTTAATGCACCAGGTGGGAGACAGGTTCAATGGAATTTTAGCCCAAAAATTCATTGCAGGAATTGTGATGGAAAATATTTTGTGGTTTAACTAGAGTAGATTAGCAATAACATAATTAGGCGAATTTACTTGTCCATAATGTGCAGTCACACAAAATATATTTGGAGTTTTTAATGCCAACACTTTTATGGGCATAAAATAAAATGTTAAATTATCGCGGCTTTAGCAAATAAGTCGGCTAAATGAGTACTTTGAAACAAATAAAATAAAATAAAACAAAACAAAATACATAACAACGGTAACATCAGCGTTATTCATGGCACTGTTGAAGAGGTGAAACAGTTTTGAGTCTGCAAACCAGTTAATTTGTAAACGAAGGTAAAGTTTACAATTTCATTTCATGGCTCAATATGTGAATGACTAAATCGGATCAATTCCCATGAAAGATAAATATCATTTCATACCACTGCAGTCAATAAGTGAGACTAATTTTAAATTACGCGGTTATATCGAATCTCAGAAGTATAAAGTGTAATTAAAAGAAATTATTTATGTGTTACATTAAAAATTTTAAAACGTTAGTCATGCACGGTTTTATTCCATAGTTTGTTGCAATTTTGAAGGTAATACATTATGCCTTTCTTATGCATACCCTTTTTTCTACTGGCAAAAAACTGGGAAACTCGACTTTTTCTCCAGAAAAGTCATTCGCCGTAGACAGAAAAAGGTACTAATCAGTTGGTGTCACACCCAGATTATAAGTCAAATGCACAGAAATCTCCCAAACAGCAGCATTACTGGAATGGAATACTTGAATCTAAAATTGCATATGATTGGCCGTTACAGCATCAGAACCATAAACACTTGATAATCCTTGCCATCTCTGTCGAATGGCAAATAGAATGACTTCCAATTAATTTATTCCTATCTCCCCGAAAATGCGTAAAGTACGAGAACGCATCATCATGCAAGAATTCCTTCCACGAAAAGATGTCACCTTTACGAAAAAATACAGCCATAAAGAGTCCCTAATTGCGCAAAAGTATTTAGAATGGATTCTGGAACTTCTCCTTGGCCCATCTACATAATTGCTATCGAAGCGACTCTTTAAATATTGCTTAATGTTATTTTTATGCGTAAAAACAACCATTTCCGTCTTCTTGAGATTAATTCGCAGACCACAGTTTATGGCCCAGCCCAGTAGCTCTCTGAGGAAAACCCCTGGCAAGCCCTAAAATATGTTGTTACATCCCAGATTTGAGGACGCATTTGACCAATATATAGTTTTGATTCATTCCACCATGGTATTTGCTACACTATAGCATTCAATAGTGTTCCTGACAGCAAAGGATGTCACATTATTAAAAGTCTTTTCTGCTTTCACGAGGGCAATTAATGTATAGCCTTCCACAGGGATAATGTGTTGCACGTATCTCACGATATCATGAATTGAACTTTCAAAAAATATTTCGGCGATATACGTATGGTCAGATTTGTTCAGCATATAGGATCCCATATAGGATAATTGAATCCCTTATAAATAACACGTGCCAAACACTCTCTTCAAAATGTCAGCAAAAATATACGACTTAGTTTGACCTATAGAATATAAAAGAAAAATGAATAGATGCCCGAAGTAGCTATGAAAACCACGTTCACTTCCCCCTACCTACTCGCAACAGTACTTAAACTGAGGCTAGATATACTATGCTAATGAGACCGTGTTCACAGTATCTTTAGCACATCCAGGTTCATCGAACAAAATGTTGTTCCTTGGTATATTGATAAAGTTATTCACGTCATCTATGTCCTGAGGCAAAAGAAGTATGCTTTTAGTGTACATATATATAAGACAGACTAAGTCGAAGACTGATATTGCCTGAGAATAAAACCCAAGATATAATCACCTCTGAAGGGAACTCATCTGAAGCGGACTGCTATGGAAACGTTGAGTATAAAATCATAGCATCTCTTTCATTTGTGACGATTTTAAAAGTATTAAAACTGAGTACATTTTTTTGGGTAATCAAACATTCCTTCGTCATGCCGGTCCCTGATAAAGGCTTGCAATTCAATCAGATAGGTTTTGGTCATCAAATGTGCACTGGTGCCAATGTTGTCACTAATTTTAATATTTTGTTGTGTGTTTATACCTTCAATTGAAGGAAATTTGATACGCCAAAAATTTATCAACCAGAAGCAATAAATTACCAAGTATTTTTTTTAAAGAAGAAGAAGAAACGTGTCATGATTTCTCAAATCGGTAAAGTGATGTCCGTCTGTGTGGTTGGCTGAGTGGCTGAATTGTACGCACGATAAAACCACACAGAGCTTACCTCTTCTGGCGCCTCCAATATGAATTAATCTGTTTTCCGAATTTAAATTAGTTTCCTGTTACTCTTCGCTCGTTGCCTACATTTTTATCTTTTCTATGGTCTTATATTAAAACAAATTCCTTTGCATCCCATGAATGAGATATAAGCTTCTCAAATTCAGTGAGTTTAAATGCATTTAATTTGTAGGCTCATTTAACGGGGCCTACAGTTTAACGTAAGTTCCGAAAATCATAGTTTGGGAAGTATTTACCAAACTTGCCGACTACATGAAGTATTCGTCAGGCTTATCGAGGTGACCACCACCCAAATAATGATAAATGTTGTATGCGGGATTTAAACAGGGATCATGAGAATGACAGTCGAGTGTAATAATCGCTCTAAGGTCGGTCATATTAGTTTATAATACTTGGAATAATTTGAATCTCACGAAAATGATCAATTTATCCCATATAATCTTAATAAAAGGAAGTGCACTAATAATTTTTAGCACCATAAGAACTATAGAAAAATGTTATCCACTGCAATGTCATATAATCGGAGACAGATTTAATGATTTTGGTCACGAGAAATACCAGGACGAACATTGTGAGACTCAGAAGAAGTCTGCATTTATAGCTCCAGAACTCACACCCATTACTCTATCATGGCGTGACTAGGCCAGAATTGCCTCTACCTATATATGCATCTATAACCCTGAAAGAATAATGAATTCAAGTGAAACCAAAATTAAGTAAATTATTGGTAATTTTTCCAACGTAAATCCGAATCTCGCCATTCTATGCAAGATAAATGGGTAAATTTCCCATTATTTCATAATATTTACTACTTAAAAAAAAACAGAAATCTATATAGAAATAAAATTTAATTTCCGTTTCTATTTTTGAAAATAAATCGAATAATGACTAAAGATTTTCAAAAGTGGTTGTTTTCCATATTTCATGTTTATATGATAATCGTTAAAATAATAACATTTTTCCTGATTGTAAATGTAATAAACTTGATAAACTACTACCAGTAATGACAAAAGTAATGAAAAGAATTGTAGACATAATCGTAAACAATAGTTGTACAGCTGTTTTTATTGTTTGGCAGACAAAAGTTTAACTATTTACATTCGCCTTGGGACACATCAAATAAAATTGTTCTTGCCTCACGTTCGTTTAAAATCCAAAGCTGTGCATAAAAGAATACTCCATTTTCTGTGAAAAGTTAAGCGACAGAAAACAAAAATATTTTGGTTTATCACAGTGGAAAAATTAATGAATTCCTAGGCCTGATACTAGGCCTCCATTGGAAGGCATGCCTATCTTATGATATCAGTGGAGCGTAGAAAGTTTAAAGCTTGATTTTTCAAAACGCACTTGTAGAAGGTCTGTCGCAGTAGGCCTTATAGAATTGATAGTATTGAGTGACAACTTCGTATAAGGGCCTTAAGGCCAGGCATTGAAGATCTTAAAGCAGGCTGACAAGTAGAGAATGCAAAGCTTTAGACACCTACGTTTTTAAATTAAAATAAATTTGTATAAATTTGTGTGCTACTGTATTGTAAATATTACTTTATGTTTAATATTATTTTCAAAGGCTTTGCAGACCCAATTTAAAAACCCTATATCACCTGAAATTGGTAGAGATACATATCCTGTCAAAAATTTACATGGAATTCATCATTTCAAATACCAACAAAATTATTTTTGTCGCTAAGTTAGCACAACTTTTCTCTAATCTGACACGGAATTTGATCACACTTTGTCTTTTAACAAAACTACGCTCGTGTAACTGATACAACGCAATCAAAAGCGGTCAAAATGTGACGGAAGGAAATATGAAACAAATGGTGACTAAATGGTCATTTAAGTTTGAGAGAGGCAGCTTCTTACAATTTTACATCATTGTTTGGTTATGAGATGCTCCACTAGTTCTGAAAGACCTGAATTCACTCCAAAAATTCAATCATGTGGAGTTCGCCGAAGACATGGTACAATGAATCAATCCTAGATTCACATGAATAAAACGCATTATAAATGATGATCAGATATATGTTTAGCAGTTTGATACGCAAACCAGTTAACTGGTCAAGCTCTGCTCTGCTCTGCTGCCTTTCAAGAAAGGTGGAATGGGGAAAAGCCTCATCAAATTCGATAAAAACTTATTGATTCTGACGGTGTTGTACAATCGAAATTCTTACCTTCCTGCGAAAAGGTCGAACAATAAATAAAGAATATTATCTGGGCGTTATGTGACGTTTGCGATAGCACGTTCGTTAAAAGTTTTCTGAAAAACTCATAGATTTTCCATAACGATTTACCTCCATCGCACAAGACTATCACTGTGAATGAATTTTTGTCCGGATATACAGATATCACCAATCAAGTGCCATATTCATCTAATATAGTTCCGGTTGGCTTTTTGTCTTCCCATAATTAAAATTACCATTTTGAGACATCCGTTTTTGGTCTATAGAAGACGTAAAGAAAATTCCCGGTGATAACTGAAGTCCGAAAAATGCGTTTAAAAATGTTTAGATAGATTATCCATTATTTCGGAAAGGGTCTGCTTTCAAGGCGATATAATGTATTTGAACTAATAATAAATATTTTGTGTTTTATTGACCAATTTTTTTTAACAGCACATTGACTTATTACAATGTTCCTATTAGATATCCTCCAAAACAATTAGAAGAAATTTTTTATCTTTTGAAAAAATAGAGCTGGTAATGTACCTTACTTGGGAAGGAAGGATGGTAGGCAGTACACAAATAAAAGGTGGCTCAAAATGATCGCCCTATAGACCAATTATACTGCATCAGACTTCCAAAATATGTTAACTGAAATATTTTTAAAACAAGGGCTCAGCTATGATTCCATTCTCATTGGCAGCCACCTGACTGATATTAGTTTTTAGACTTAACAGGAACAAATTTGAAGGACCCAAAGAAATTTATTTACGAAAAGAAGCATATTTACCCAATGTTTATCTTATCTCTAATTTTAACTTCTGCCAACTCTAATATGAAATTATGCCACATTTTTTGAGGGTTGTGACTATGATTTTTTCACCTTATTCACATCCATCTTCTTCACTGAATCACAACAGCAGATGACGTCATTCGCAAAAAAAGGTCTTACAACTCTGAACTTTCTATACGATTTCTTAAAGAAGATGAAAAAAAAGAGCGAAGAGGCCTATTTTTATGATGCCTTACAATTACTGCCCCTGAAATGTTTCATGGGTTAACAACTACGACAAATAATACAATTTCTGTGATTTCAAAGAGGTAGCCACTGCACTGAGAGGTAATGGAAGAAATATCCCATGCAGATATTAACAAATTTTGAAAATAATTGGACGGAATCATTGATGGGATGGCTTGCATTAGCATAAATTTGAATTTGCTTAAATCCCCAAGACCATTCATAATATCAAATTAAAACTTTGGCTACTGTAAAATGTTTGTTAAAAGCTTTGGTTGAAAGTTTGTTAAGCGAGCTATTTTCACAACATAGTGACATTTTTTATTGTCATTTTAATTGGCAACTCAAACAGGAACGGCAAGTAAGAGTTGGTAGAGTTATTTCATCTTACATCAACGAAGATAATTTTTCACACAGATTTCACGATATACAACAAAAATTTCTCTGTAGTAATATATTTACCAATTGACATTGAAAAAACGTACATCTGTGGGCAGACATTTGGTAAGGCCATAAATTCTAGACTAGAAATGATATTTGAGATACTGGATATTATCACAATATCACAATGGAAGATCGTAATCTTTAAAAAGGGTGGAATTATATGAATAAACACATCTAGAACCAAACTTTGATAGGTATTCTCAGATAGGCGGTGCTGAATGACCGCATTGGAAAATTTTTATCAAAAAACTACTCATTTATATACACTTGCACACTACACTTGCGCCAACGTATTTCTAGTCCTCGATGTACTTTCACCTTCTGGTATGACTTCCAGAACACGGTGCGAGTCACCTGTTCAATAGACTCAAAATAGTGTCCTCGGAGCCGGTTTGAGTTTATATAATAGCCAGAATTCACACTGTGCTATATCAAATTAATTAGCTGGTTGTGGTTGAATTTTTTGCAATTACATCAAAAAGGCCAATACGGTGCGACATGGCGCATTATTGTGGTGCAATAATGAAGATTTGTGTTTTTATAAATTCTGCCACATTTTACAAAAGGAGCATAACACTAAAACTATGTTCTTTGATGACAGTTTGACTCAGCGGAATAAACCAATAAAGTATAACATTATATAATTCCACGATAGTTGATGAAAACTGCTGGCTTAACCTTAATTTTCAAACGACTTGACATCATTCAATTGGTATGTTTTTCAAGATCGTAAGCATAGATCGAAGTCTCCCGTAGTAGTGCCTTATAAAACTTAATAGGCGTCAAATCTTCAATAATTTTATTGTGGCGGTCTGTTGTGCTTTTTTTCAATCGAGATTTGACCCTTCTGAGACATCACCTTCTAAATCGATTGAAATGCGTACGTCATCAGCAAGGCTATTTATCGGTAGTAGTTGACATTTGCTCTCATTTCGCCCACGGCCTTCTTCAAACTGTTTATAACGTTTGCAGGCATTTCTTTCATCCCAAGATCTATTTACCAAATATATTCCGCAATATTCTAAATATTCCCACAACGTTGTACAAAACCAGGTATCTCTCGTATCCTAATGTTATCTATGATGTGAAGTTTGGTACAAACGTCTGCTTGCATTTTTCAATAAAGGCGAAAATTCAAAGCAGGCAGTAGAAAATGAGAATAGCATAGAAGAATAGAAATCGTCGAGTTCGAGTTAAAGATGAAGAACATCATGTACCAAATTTCGATCTACGAATCCTTGCTGCTGTTTTCTGAAGCGGGTGGTGACTGGCGATGTAAATGTCAAGGGACGTGGTCGTATCGCGGCTAGACGGCGCAAACGGTGGCCAAGCCAGGATTGAGGGTTAACAAAATTTTGATGTGTGTTTGGTGATATTGGAAGCTAAATATCTATTATTAGCTACTCCCTTACGGTTGAACTCTTACTTTGCGCTTGTACTGCCAACAATTAACATCTGAAGAAAGCAATCGCCCAGTAGCGGTCATATTTGATCACCATTTGTTTCTGTCTGCGCCGAATAATATTGCGGCCGGAAAATTTGCCTATAAAGAAGTTCGCGAATATCGATTGTCTCAGTTTTTACTAGTAGGGATGAGGATTTCTATGGAAAGGTATATTGGAATTACTTTCAGAACGGCGACATTTTATCAAACTAAATCGGAACAATTTAACTATTCTAAATACAGCTTTCAATGCTGAAATTGAAAGCACAATTTTAAATTTACTCTTAATGAAAAAACCCAATAGTTCTACAAAGATTGGATAGGGTGTAGCTTCTAATACTGAAGAAGCTAAACTTCCAAAGTACTTCATTTGGACATTACTTTTAACTACTCTTTTGATTATTAACCCAACTTTATTACAGTATGAAACCTCATTCAATTTTGGTCCCATGTGCGACACGGTTTTGTTCTGTTGGCATTGCTGCATCCATGTAAGGAGAACATAATTATGACCACTATGACCAGTAATATTCATATATGCTATGCCGTATATCATTTAGCGCTCTTCATTGTAATATTACCCAACATCTAGCACAAACTTTTCTAAATATTGACATCATCATCCATATGTCTCTGGACACAACGATTCTGCAATGATCATGTAATCTGACATCTTTACACATAATTATTTGGTTACCTTTTAAAGGTAAAGCTGATGACGTTAATGTCACTAATTTAGGACAATGTTTTGCTGAAGCCCCACAATCACCATACAGCTTAAGCGAGAACTTCATAAAAGCGCGAAAAGGTTTCATTTTATCAAATCACATAACAACGAATGACTACGATTATATGGCCCCAATAAACAATGATGTGCAACTCTTTACAACTTAGTTGCCCTTTCATCGTTAATAAATGCCCGAAAAACAGTTAAAAATTTTTTATTCCCCTCTTCTCAATGTGTGCCCTCATTTCACTTTATTTGACCAATGATGGAAGGGGATTAATAAGAGGTGTTGAAGTAGCAAATATTCTACGGCCAATGTTTAACTTAGCAATGTAAATTCCAACCTACACACAGGATGTTCCGGGAAAAACAAAAAATAAAAAACTGTTGATGTGGTAGTTCATTATATATTGTAAAGATATTTGTGGTTACTTTTGTATAGCATTTTATTGGATTACCCGACCCTAAGTAAATAACAGCAGAGATTCATTTTTAAGGACATCCGAAACCCTCATATTCGTGAGGTAACAGCTTTGTTAAAACATAATAAAAACGTATAAAATCGATTAACTTTTATCCAATAATTAGGGCTGCAAAGAGTTAAAAGTTTTATGGTCGGTATTAATTATTGATAGAATTTATTTTATTCGAAAAGAGCATGACTGGCATGCTAAGCACTTAGTATTATGCTGTTGATATTATGAAATAAGTAATTTTTTAAATTGAAATAAATTCAAAATTCGATTAAATATGGGGCTGTACCGTTCCGGTCAGGCTAACTAACCTTCTTTTGCATTGGTGTACAAGTATGTGGAATGAAAGAAGTGGCGTGATGTTTATCAACAAATTTTATCAACAAAATGTACAATACTGAATAAAGTACCACTAAAAAAATATATGAATATTTGTATTTGTATGTATATACTAAAAAAATATATGTATATTTTTTTAATTTTTAGTTGATTTAATTACAATTTACGCTGAGATTTTCCTACTTAATTAAAGACCTTCACTCCTATTCTTATCATAACTGGTCTTGATTCCCGGATCAATCCCTTTTAATCATTTTAAATGAGTATGAATCGAATTACTTTTTTTATTTCATGAAAAAGAAGAATTTTTGTCATTAAGTTTAGAATAACATTTTTCTTTCCAATTCCACACATATCCAGATGCTAATACCT
Source organism: Philornis downsi (assembly GCA_019455685.1). NCBI lineage: Eukaryota > Metazoa > Arthropoda > Insecta > Diptera > Muscidae > Philornis > Philornis downsi. Next base: position 10,045 of record JAHXMU010018790.1, read on the forward strand.
ATACATTTCACATATGCAAAATTGGCGTCAAACTTTTTGACTAATTTCCAACGAATTTAAGCGATGTCAAAATGCTTGTACAGTCACACTTTATGTAACTGTAAGTTCTTCTCGAATTCAATAATGATTCCAATTCAGTATCTTCGCCTTTCATAAACTTTTGAAACTATTGGCGACAACTTCCTCCACTTAAGACAGCCTCCCCATATGCTTCCATAAGCAATCGGTGCTCTTCAGTCGCAGATTTAAAGAAGTAAATCAAAAGTTCCTGTTTGTAATACGTATTCGACGCAGAATATGAAATTTTTGCATAAAAAAAATATGTGATGCTCATATAAAATATCTATTTCTTCACGGTTAGGTCCAGTACAATGATTCACTTCTCACAATTTTAACCGAAACTTTTGAATTTTACTTTATCCTCTTTGCAATTGTGAAAGTTTGTACGATTTATATATAAAGTTTCATTTCATTTTATTTTATTTCTGCAATAGATGGCTTTAGTAAATATTACGCGTTGCATAAACGTGATGGGGTTTGATTTATTTTGTTATTGCTGAACTCAGTACTGTTTGGAAGAGCAAATTTTACAATTTTCAGTTTTCCTTCGATGAAGCTGAAAACGCAAACCGAGCAGCTGTTAATTTAAATAATATTTATTATCCTGTCATCCATATTATTCCGGAAATTTTCAAAGACACACTGAAAGGCTAATTATCGAATATAACGATATCATAATGGAAATCGTCAAGTCCGACAATTATAGCTAAAGTTTGAGCAAAAAACGATTTGGAAACACTCGAATCAAGCTGAATAAGCCGCGTGTTTGGCAAAATTGACTGGAAATCATCTACTATGAACTGCTATACCACGACCAAACTCTCAATTCGTACCTGTACTATCAACAATTGGACACATTTTGGCCAACTAAAGCCGAATTGTGTTATATCAGGATGATCCATGATAGTGACTTGCCAGAAATTCAGGGAGCTTGGTTGTGTGGTTCATGTGTAACCATCTTCCAATTCGGGTCTGGCGCAAACTTATTATCATCTGTTTCAGCCTTAAAAAAAGCTTGTAAAAATCATATAGAAAATTAGAACCTGGATATTAAAAAAAAAAACTAAGTGAACAAATCTCAATTTCTCCTATTTTTTTTTTTTTTTTTT
>JAHXMU010018791.1:0-17012 GCA_019455685.1 Philornis downsi
TCATAGGACGGTAAAGGAGAAGTAAGGTTAAGTGACGACAAGGCATACCTTAAAAACACTTTCTGTACTTTTTCAATCCGCATAGAATGAATTGATGCAACAGGATTCCAAATAACCGATGCATACTCGAGTTTGGAACGTACAAAAGCAGAGAACAAAACTTTTTTTGTGTAAGGATCAGAGAATTTATACATATTTCTACGAATAAAATAAAACATCGCATAATCTTTTGGTATAATGTAATCTAGGTGATTTTTGTCATCATGTCATCATGTTGAGGATCACACTGTGACCGTAACCGCTGTTCGACCACTGTGACAGCTCTCTTAGTCTTACCGCCGTAGCTGCGGCAGTCTGCATACTAATTATGTCCAGAGGTAGTAAATGCAAAATTACATTCAGTGCATCGGATGGGGTGGTGCGGAGCGTACCTATGATGAACAGACCTAGCCATTCTTTAGACCTTGTCAAGTATCCTACAGTATGTGGACTTCTCCACAGCCTTCCACCAGACGATAACACCATACAACATTATCGGTCTTACTACTGCAGAGTACAACCAGTGCACAATGCAAGGACTTAATCTCCATTGTTTCCTTATTGCCCTCTTGCACGCATATAGCGCCACTGTGGCCTTTTTCGCCCTGTCCAGAATGTTAAGCTTCTTGTCCAATTACACTCCAAGGTATTTTGCACAGTCCGCGAAAGGAATTTCAGTACCTCCCAGGGAGATGGGATCCACAGATGGAATCTTGTACCTATTGGTGAACAGAGCCACTTCGGTCTTATTTGGATTTACTCCGACACCGTTTTCCATCGCCCAATTCGTTGCAGTGAGAAGGGCCCTTTGAAGGATGTCTCTGAGTGTTCCCAAAAACTTCCCCCTAACCGCTGTTGCCACATCGTCTGCGTATGCGACAACTTTGACATCAGCCTCCTCTAAAGAGAATAGAATACTGTTCAGAGCGAAGTTCCATAGTAAGGGGGATAGAACACCACTTTGGGGTGTTCCCCCTGACAAATCTGTTCACTTACTTACGATTTTGATAAAATGTTTTAACAATTAAAACACGTTGGTTTATCGAATATTTTTCCATAATAAATTTACCAAAATAGCGGCAAGACAAAGTAATATACCTCACCAACGGACACCCTGTATTTGATAGGTGGAGAGTTCTCCACTTGATTAAAATCAAATATACATCCACTTGGTCAAATATTTCTGCAGATAGTAATTTTTTTTCTTTTTTGGAAGCCCTGTTGTACTTTGAGGAAATTGTTGTACATATATAGGTATTATGAGTTTAATTTGTGTTCTGGACGATATCAATGTTTTATCTCGTTAACAGAGGTCTGGTGTCCCACTTTGGTGTGCGGTTTTGCGAGTTAAATACGAATTTTTCTTCACGCACATACAAAGTAATGCGCTTAGCATTGCAATTGAATTTGTCAGAAGACTAAGGAGGTTATCTACATGACAGGACGAATGTGTTGTCAATTTTTAACGGCTTATTTCCTGCCTTATTTCCAGCCTTCAGATCTTGTTGGATGATCCGCTTTCTGGACACATCCAAAAGGACTTTAGATGCGAGGTCAGACTAGCCGATCTAACGAAGAATTTTCTATATTTTACAATATAATTTCTTTTGAGCTCGATGCTGGCGAATAAGGTGGGTGATGAAGCAATAGTTCATTAATTTCGGCCATCGCAATAGCGGATGTGTGAATGAACTGGAGCATTGCCTTGATGAAATAACGCTTTCTTTTTCGCCAAATGCGGCCATTTTCCATAATTTCAACACCTGAACGCTGCAGTAAATTAGCATAATATTTTCCGTTGAAGGTTTTTCCTTTCTGAAGATAAATCAATAAAAATAATCCCATGCGCATTCCAGAAAAAAAAAACAGATGCCATTATCACCTTGCTTGCAGATGGAACCGTCTCCGCCTTCTTCGAACACGATTCTTCCGTTCCAGTCCACTACTTTGACTATTCCTTCGCTTCAAGTGTGAAGTGGTCGACCCATGCGTCATTCTAGTCATCAGATGGCGCAAAAATTCGGCCTTATTGCTGTGAAACATTGCCAAACATCTTCCGACGCTGTTTTCTATTGAAATCAAGCGCGGCACCTTCAAATCTTCGATCATATACGATGTATAGCACGTTTTGAAGTGCCTATCATTTTAGCTAGCTCACGCACCTTCAGCCGACGATCATCCAATACAATTTTGTGTCTGTCGTGGACACCTCAATTGGTCGACCACCACGGTGTTCGTCTTAGCAGCTCAAGCGAAAATATTGAATTACATAACGGTGACCAATTTTTGCCATGTTTACAAATTCACTGAGATTGCTCAAATAAAAATACTAAACAACGGCGCCTTGAACCTTAAAACATATGTTTTCAAAGTTGCCACAAAATATTTTTTTTTAAAACTACTGGCACCATCTGTACTTCAGTTCGGCTAATTTTGGCCCTCGTATTGTTTTGTAGACTTCGCGCAAGTGTGCCACATGTTATTGATAGCACGTCCATCTCAAACAGAAGGCACTACACCACATAACAATGTCCGAGGCCACTTCCTTAGAAAACGAAAACCATCTTTGCGCAATTAAGATACTGTATAGTTACTGTGCAATTGTAATATCCGGGTCGCTAGATCAATGCCGCTATTGGAGACAAAGCCCTCATGGCACAGCATAGGCCTAGGGAATTAAGCACTATCGACCTATAAAGTAGACTGAAGTTTATTGAATCTTCCTACAGATTAACTTATAGAATAACTTTTTTTTCAAATCTTTCAATTCTATCTGATTAAATTACATAAATGGGATTGCAAATTAAAGAACAGTATTCTAAATTACTCCTGATAAAGGAAGCATATAAGGATTTTAATTTTTAAAATCGTTGGTATTTCTTTTAATAAACACCGGCATAGCACTTGCCTTGGACGTTATTTACTCAATATGATTAATAAATTCTAATTTCGAGCCAAATATGATGTCGAGATCTTTAACTCCAGCAATTTTTTTAAGAACTATGTTCCCAATAAAATAAATGAAAAATACTGGATCACGATTTGCGGGGATATGTTATACAACATCATTTTTATTTAGTATTTACAAGTTTGTTAATATTACAACACTTTTAAAGCTGTTAAGTCCCTCTTTAAATCATCAGCAAGCAATCAGGAAATATCCGAAAATGCATTAATTGGGAATGTAGAACACCAAGCACTTATTAGAAAAAACTCTTGTATTCATTAAAAAACCTAAAAAATGTTATTAATTTATACAGAATTGTTAAAGTTTATAAAGTAATATATCATGATTTATTCAATCAAAAGCTTTCGCAAAATTCGCAAACATTAAAGGTTATGATTATATTCGCTAACACAGCTAGATTCGTAAAAGTTGACCTATCAGGAAAACAAAACACATGTTGGAAAGGAGAGATACTATTTGATACATGATCAAAAAATTTCCGTTTTAGTGTTTTATCGAATATTTTAGCCAAGATCTGTTGTATCAAAACATTTGTTTTGTCACTAGATTTAAACGTACCACACAGCAATTATTCCAACTGTCAATAATTGTGATTTTTTGAAATAAGCATTAAACTGCGTGTTAATAGGGGTTGCTAACGATTTAATAGAATATTTGTAGAAAATTGGTTTCACTAAATCGAAATTGATAATACAACGTTCTCTTCAGAAATTTAAATTTCCAGTACAGAAAAAAGAGGCTGCACTGGCTGGACAACGAACTTGTTATAGGTTATGATAATTGAATGAAAAAATGACGCAAATGAATTTCAATTCTCAGTGCTATTTTTAAACCATTTTTTTTTTCTTTTTTAACATTTATAATTTGTCAAAAGCCAGAATTTGGGCTTATTTCATTTTCAATTTTAAATATGTAATTATTATATAGGGTTATCCATTTAGTGGTTTCAAAATCATCGGTCTGGCAAAGTTGTCGGCCGTTAAATACCTGTCATTCAAAGTGTTATTTATTTAGTGGTAGGTTTGCCACGATGAACTACTGAAACTAATACAGAGGCAGTCATATTAATTACATTGTATTTTGTACATAATGGCAAGGTCCAAGCGTTATAATGAAATAAAAGTTTAATCGAAATCATAGCTTTATATGTGTTTTATTTAGCTTTACTTTTGAAACCAAAAAATTGATTACACGGAATTGTCCATCTTTGGATGGAACAGAAAAGGGCGAATTTTAATATCAATCGGCCATAAATTTGATTTAATGACTTCTTCATAAAAACTTGTTCCAACTCTCAACTTAAAGATCACAAACTTAAATGTTTTTGTATCTTCATTTTTCTTTTTTTTTTTTGTACACATCATATACCGCTGATTGATCTTTGAATTTTTCTCAATATATTCTATTATTCTCTCAGCTGTCACGACTGTCCAAGTTTTTATTCATCCTCCTTATGGTCTGCACCTGCCACCAAGTGATTCCTACCTGTTCCTGTCCAGGGCGAATAATTTGCTAGTAAAAATTCGCCTCAAGAGAATTTTGTTAAAATCGATTGTCCCAGTTCTTTGCAACAAGTTGTTGAACGGACCATATTTGAACTACATCGGATCATTCTAAGTTCAATTATACTTCTTATATATATAAATAATATATGGATTAAAACATGGTGTCAGGAGTATTGGATCCTTGGAAGGAAACGCGTAGCTAACAAATATGAAAGAAAAAGAGAGCTTCAGTTGAGCTTATGCGTTTTGTGCAAAAATTAAAGCAATGGGAACTGTATGAGGCGGTCCCAAAACTAGTCGACCTCACATATAGATGGTGCCAGTGGTTTGAAAAAAAAAAAAAATATTTTGTTGAAAAGTGGCAATGATGAATGAAAAGTGGCGGATGCTGTAGTGGTCGACTAATTAACAAAATTCTCAAAATGGTATTGGACGATCTTCGGTTGAAGGTGCGTTCGAAATGTTTCATCAAGCTTCACTGAAACACGCCACTAACACTAAAGTTTTAGTAGCGATAGACGACAGAAATCTTCGAATAAACCGGTCTAATTATTCTAAATTTATCTGGAGAACTACATAATAATAATTAAGACTTATGGGTTATATTCTTCCGGCAAATCTTTAAGAAGTTGGTCCATCTGAAACATTAATTGCAAGAGAAGCTCAATATGTGTATACGACAGGATCTCCAAAGAACCATTTTAAGTTTTTAAAAAATGTCCTTGGAGGTTGCAGCTCCTAGTCCGACATCTAGTTAGTTTCTCTTTTTCTAGTGGCGTATTCAGAGCGAACATCACCACAAGAAAACGTTCTAGAGGAGACGATAAAGAAGACTACGAACATTCTGTTTTTTTAAGCGCAATAAAGCGAAGAAACCTGATTCTTGAGAAAATGTAGGAATATTGAGAAAGACAGCAAAGGCAGATTCATATCTGTACCATGAATATGCAATAATACTGCCGTCCATTTCCCCACTTGATTTTGTTGCCAGAAATGTGTCATAGATGGCTGTTTACTTCTGTTGCGTATTTCTAGTGCGATTTACAGCATTTGTGCGAACAAGCATTATGTATATTCTGATTTGCTCCTTTTTCTGTCCACTCTATAAAGCATTCGCTATCGCCACTTCATATTTCTTTTCAATTTTCGGGGTACATTTAGTTGTTGGAACTTCTTGACGAAGACATACGGCTCCATTTCTACATATTACACAAAACGTTTTATACGGAGGTATTGTACAGAAATTAGCAGTGTTTTCTGTAGTTGTACACACAAAATTTAGGTTTTATCTGGGGCCACTTGGAGGCATTGGAACCAGAGATTCAGTAGTTCATTTTAGCAATTCTAGTCTACACTTTGCAAAGATGTCCACACTACAAAATATTATAAGGAGTATAATTTCAAACAGGTGCATATATTTCGATAAAATTGTACATTTTATTAGAGAAAAATTTCATAAAAGTAAAAAGGTACAAGCTATGCATAAGGCTTTTTTTGGCTAAACCTTTTTAACTCTATACGTAAAAATTGTTGCTCTTTGTTAGAAGAGTCACTTTTGTCTCCGTTTTCAACTTCTTTCCTTTTTTGGCTTTGCCGCGACTTGTTTGCTTAAATATTATTTTTTTCTGGCGTTGAAAGGCTGCTCTCAATGTTTTATCACAAGATTCTGTAAAACTTGACATAGCATCTAAGTATCAAAAAAGAAATTTAAAACAGCGTTTAACAATTTGTTTACCTATCAACGCCGTAAACACATTGCGGTAGTCCCGTAATCGTTAATATTAAAGCTAATAAGAATTTGCTGCCCAAATATCTGGTGTAGATTGCGTTCAGTATTGCCAGCGAGAAGACTTTTAATTTGCCGTATCTATAAAAAATAAAAATTTAAATTTTTGAATGATAGCTCCAAGTTCCTTCAATTGTTCCTCGCTCGTAATTGGAAAAATACCCATTATATTTGTGGCAACTGCGTTTTGGACAACTACACGGTCCAATAAAACTCTGTGTTCCGCCATAATTTCTACCAAACTATTGTACTGTTTTTCAGCAGCGTCTGTAAAAATACGTGTATATTAATAGCAGGGATAGCGAAATCACTTCCTCAACAAAATCTTTGCAAAAGACTTTAACACAACTCGGCTTGGTATGCCCAACATATAAGGAAAGGGTTCCACTTTCTCTTTGAAATTGACATACTACAAAAGAATTGGCCACAACTGGATTCACAAAATTATAAACAATGTCTATGTTTATATCCATTTTAATTTCCTCGTAGTTTTTCAAAATAAAAATATAGAATTTTTATTCCTATGTGGCAATAAGTTCCGGGAAAAACTTTTGTTATTGCAACTTGACGCGTCTTCCCCAACAATGTTACTGCTGAAGGTGGAACCTCCAGGCCTTCCTCCATTTCTGGTGGGCGCTGTCCCAATGTACCATTTTTTTAATTTTTGCACTAAATCCAATTTAGGACGAATACACAAATCGTCGCAAAGGTCATCAAAATCATCAGCAGGCTCCTCTAAATCAGTCAAGTTTGCATTTTCATTATAAACTGTGTCTTTCTCACTAATTCTGAGTTTGTGAAAACTTGCTTATTTTTTCACAAGTCTTTTGTAATTTCTTTTGCTCATGTTATATATTTGTAAAAGTATACGTTAAATTTATTTTTGTATTTATTTTTATAAAACATTTTTATTTTTTTATAAAACATTTTAATTTTGAGCGCAGCTTCGTTTGATATTAACAAAATAAGAAGAAGCACAACTTTACAGCTGTAAAAAATTTGTCTACTCATCAAAGTACAAACTGTAGACGCTGCTTTGACAATGTGACAAAATTGGTGACTTGGAGGCACTTGACCCCAGCCGTCCTACAAGGTATACGCATATTTGCACACACATACATGCGCACATTAGCGTTTGAAGACCTATGTCGATTAACCATTTTCGGTCCGTTGGAGTCGATGAGTAAGTTTATCTGATATAGAAAATATGGAAAATCAAACACTGATATACCCGCTTCAACTATATACCCTACTTTCAGCCATTTTGTTATCGAGTTGGGAAAAATATTTTTGCAAAATGTATGCAAATTTTTAAAACTTTTCGTTCGGAAAAGTTATAGATACAAAATTTTTGTTTTGTGATGTCATATATGTAGTCGCTTGAGTAATCAGGACATTATAATTATCGACTTTTTTCGAATTTGTTGTGCTTTTACATCCTGCAATCGTTCCATTGGACAGTTCATATTAAAGGAAAATCATTCATTGAATTTATTTGAAATTATTTTCATACTTGTTTAAATACTAAATAATTTTTTTTATTGACGGTATGTTGTACCTTACGGTGCTTATTACCCGTCAGCGATTTTGGAGATTTCGCATTTTGGAATTTTTCGAAAGTGTTAACGTTCTTTCAGCTAATAACAGCAACAACTATGCCTGCAAATTCTCTTGTTCTGTGGTAAAATTCGAGGCAAAGTTTAGCACCAAAAACATTTTGTTTTTTCTCTTGAAATTCACGCTGAACAATTGAAAATGTTGTGGCAAAAGGTTTTATTAACCTATGAGGAATGTTTAGGATATATGAGGATACAAAGCGTGAAGATATAGAATCTATTCCTATATATATACATACCCATATACATATATATATATATATCTCGCTACTTGAATGCAATCAATGCTTTCCGTAATCGGAAAAAATCGAAACGGTCTTCACCGGGTCGGAGATCAGACCATGTGGCTCATGTGGGTAGCAGGCCCGGAAATGGTGTCAAATTTTCAAATCTATCATTGCACGCGACAACGTCTGCAGCTTCGAAAACTTGTTCGAATCGAAGTTTCTCCGAAGGTTACATTATCGGATACACCGACTACGGATGTAGTCCAGAATCTGACATTACCACCATGTGATATCGACATTTTCTATATTTGCAAACTTTTAGAGATCTTTTCACTGCGGTCTACATTAACAACGCGAGACTAAGTGACATTGAAAAGTTATGCCACTTGGTGAGAGAGACAAGTGATGAAGCTCGGGAAATTGTGTCAAAGCTCACGCTAACAGGTAGCAGTTTTGCGCGTGTTTGGAATTCATTGAAGCACACGTATGAGAATGAACGTATTCTCGTAAATGAACATTTACGGAAACTTTTTAGCCTTTCGTCTATGGATGCCGAGAACGGCTCGGGATTGAATGCGTTGCAACGTGATATTAATGGATTTTTGTCAGCTATGTTGGTCTATAAGATCTCCACTGACATCTGGGACCCGATGATTGTTTTTATTTGTGTCTAGCGTCCACCGAAACAAACAATCGCTTTATGGGGACAGCGTGGAATAATTTGAATAGCTTTCTTAGCTAAAGAATTCAAACCTTAGATTGTCTTCAAGTACAAGTCCACTTTTCTAAGAAAAGTTATAAGCTGCTACTTCGTCCAATATTTCGTGTCCATCTTCTGCGAAATATTCATTCGCCTCATCACGTCTCAATGGCGTCTTTTGCATATTGTGTCCGAAACAACTGTATGCCATCAAATCTTGCTCTCGTTTTAAAAAATTGAGCCCATATGAGAGATTCGTGCAAATAAAGGGGCACTATTGCTGCATTAATTGCCTCTCATGCAACCATAAAGTAAAGGGTTGTGGAAGCAAACACATTTTTAATCGGGAATCGAATGGTGATCATAATAAGCCAGAGAGTTCAGAAATACTTTCGGCTGTAATAAATAGTCCAAGCGAGTGGCAACCTTCTAATGAATCCGATAATTTCTCGTCCACTTCTGGTCGATTTTTCGATAATGTCCAAACCAAAGAAACAAGTTTACCACACATCATAACATACAAATGTGATTTTAGGGACCGCCATATTTAATATTATGCACCAGGGCGCTTCGTATCCCGCTCGTATCCTTATAGATCCAGGTTCTGAATTTTCTTTTGTAATGGAAATAATTCAGAGACAGCTTAGGCAGTATACGTACGTTGAGCACTAATGCACAGATAGCTGGAGTCAATCAAGCAGTTTCAGCCAAATCGAGGAAACTTTGCAGGCTTGACATTGACTCACCGCTCGACTCTTCCCTTTGCGTAAGTTTACCATCTTTGACTGTGGATCAACTTTCTTTTTTGCCAAAAATGAAATTATTATGGGCTAGCATGTGCCCTAAACTTCTTTTGGGGGAAGCACAGCAATTCCTAGGTTCATTACTGGCTCAGACCACAGTGTTCCTAACAGGTTCAATCCCCACTGTAGCTGTAAGTGCCATTACTACAATTGTGGATTTTTGCGACGACAATTTGAATAATACTTTGTTGCAATTTTGAGAATTGGGAAAAACTCCTTAGGGGAACATCCTGTCGCCGTCCGATAAATCGTGCAACACGAGGATCACATATAGAGATTCAGATGGGAGACATTTCGTCAGTCCTTCCTTTTAAATCAGGATCGAGTGAAGCGGACTTGGGAGAATCCAAGCTAGGGGTATTGATCCACGGCCAGAAATTAAGGATATATATGATGATGTATGATGACGAGGAAATCCAGCCGATGTAGTCGCGGAATTACGCCTGCAGAATTACCTACATCGGGCTTGTGGTGGCACGGTCCACACTGGCTACTCCAGGATAAATCATGTTGGCACATGAAAAACTGCTGCGCTCTGGACACATAGAGGTACGGGTCATCAAGAGCCATGCATCCTTTACGAGGATATACTTGAAAAATTCTCGTTATTGCGTGTGTTATGCTATATTTTTAGATTCTTTTACAGCACGCACTCCACTCATATAAATCGATATCAATTTCTGAATTCTGCTATTTCTGGTTGGGAAATAAAAAAGGCGAAATTACGTTTGTTAATTACAGTTCAAAAGTTTCACTTTCCTGAGGAATGCCATTGTCTCTCCCAGGTTAGATCTTTGGATTCGAAGAGTTCAGTGATATCAGTGAATCTAATGATGTATGATCAGGGTGTCCTATGTTTATATGGTTGACTGATCAAATCGCCCATATTAAAATATTCAGAGCAATATCCTACTCTACTGCCATATCATAGCAGATTTAATCGCTTCTTCGTAGAGGTGTATACCTGCTTTCTATACACGGTGGAAATCAATCAATGCTTCTAATCGTTCGTGTAGAATCTAGGTATCACGCATTAAAACTTTAATTCGTATCGTGGCATCATCATCAGAAATCGATCATGTAGCCAGATCACGGCCGCTGTTCCACAATTGGAAGACCATTTTCTGCCATTGGTATTGATTTTGCGGGGCCTTTTGATTTTAAAATGTCTGTCAATCAGGCTTGCGAAAGGATACGTCTATGTCTGTTTTGCCACCACAGCATTTCATTTGAAACCGTGGTGGTTTGTCTACTGAGGCTTTCTGAGCGGCCTTCAGAGATTTATTGTCCATCGTGGTTGGTCTCTTTCAACCAGTTTTTGACCTGGAATTTTATTCCAGCAAGTGCACCGCGTATGGGCGGTCTCTGGAAAGTTGTGGTAAAAACCTCCAAAATACTCTTACGGAAATAAACGCAGGGAATTAAATTTACATTTGAAGGGGTTTCGACCTTATTGGCTTGAATTGAGGCTTGTCTCAATTCCTGTCCCTTATGCCTTATGTCAGACAATCCGGACGAAATTGTTGGATTGACGCCAGCTCCGTTCTTAATTGGGGCACCACTTTTTGCTCCTCTCGAGCGTATAAGTGAAATCCATCCTTTGAACCTCGTCAATCGTTTTCAGAAAATGAAAGCTCAGTCTCATGTATTCTGTGTTAGATACAAAAATGAGTAATTACAAAGGATACAGAAGAGGTACAAGTAGAAATACCCCCAAAGAGACGTTGCTTTGAATGACTCCGAGGTCATTCGATATGAACAGGAACCTACTTCCTCGTGGCGCTTAGGCCACGCCAACATCTTCTGCTGTTCCGAAGTCGACTATGATCGAACCGAAAATGGAAAAACTTTGTACCATAATTTCAGCGCCATCAACTGAAGGTTCACCCTCAACCACCAACGCAGTCCTGATATCGCCAGGGAGACTCATAGCAGGATATTTGCGAGCATGCGTATCATGCAACCGCAATCACCATTTATGAAATTGCAAAATCTTTAGGGCTATGACTTTCGAACGATGCCTTCGAATGGTGGTTAGATTCCGCATATGTGCCAATTGTTTGAAACGAAACCACGAAATAAATTGTTGCCCCAGCACGAATAGGTGCCACTTGTGATAACAAAAACATCACACTCTTCTGCATCCAAGTACCGGCTCAAAATGTAATCGTCGCATTCGTGGAAATCGCCGTCAGCCTTCAAGCGGAAGGGTAGCACATTGCGGCCCTCACCATGCTGCCATCGCTTCCTTGAAGTCAGCTCGTCATGAGTGCCAGGTGGTTCCAAGAATGGCTTGTCCCGAGCTTCACGGCAGATCATCAGGCCGAGCTCGCCGTGTCCCCTTGAGCTGTCATCAAACCAAGCTCGCCATGAGTACCATTTGCGGTCGTCAAGGTCTTCCATTGCCACCGCAACGACTAACCAGTTGCCGAAGCCCCTAAACCGTTCATCGTTGAATTTGGTCATGCAGCACGTCTTGTCGGTGTCACCAATAATAGTGGTAAACCTCTCCTCACCGCGCCATTCGTACGCGTTCTCGTTGACCTATGCATGTGGGGAAGACAAATTTGTCCGGATACTATTCGTCGTTATCACCTGCATGTGGAGAACAATTTGTATTGTCGGATAATCACAGCATCCACATCAGATCGGTGGTGCCGTGATTCCATAACGGCACGTCTACCGGAGTTTAAAAACGTAATTTTACCTTTCGAGAGAGTCCAGACTTTGGTGAAGGAACATTTTTCTGCCTTCCCGAAGGCCGATCCTTACTTTTACAAATTGATCCATACTGTGATCAGAGACGTCAATGTAGACGTCATCCCAATATGTTATATGTCCGTCCTTAATTTCGAACGCACCATTGAGCCGTCGACGCCTACTGAACTAAGCTTGAATGGTACTGCGGACCAGTGGGGTCCAAGTGTGGATAATATCGTTATTGTTTTGACTTTGAGAGTATCATTGAGTCGTCAAAACTCACTTGAATAAGTTTGAATGGGGCTAAAGCCTGGCCGGTCAAATTGGTTATGAGTGTTATGCGAGGGTCATTGTGGCAATCAATGCCGTTGATATACCCATGAATTAATCTAGCATCTTGCTACCTCTGAAATTCTGTATTGTGTACAACTTTGAGTTTGAAATTATTCATATTTATACTTTTAATATGTCACATGGCCTCAATTTAATTTGTTTTTAATCACTCTTAAATTTGTATTGCAAATTTTTTGTAATTATTTCTTTACACCATGCTTTGATGTTGCAAAGGGGCCGGCAATGTACCTATATAATCTATTATGCTCATTTACTCCATTATTGCGCGTCAAAATGCAAATTAGTTGGTAATCCGGATTCTTCTTATGTTACTATCTGTCAGATTGTAACGAGCAGTGGTTATGCTAAAACGCCATCTTTTCTCATCTTACCTTTTCTCTCAATTTTTTAATTATCTTTTGGATCCCGATCGCACAACACACTATTCCTGTTTTAAGATAATATTGTTTGCTCAATAAAAACGCTATTGTTTTTATACAAAATCCTAATTCAACACGGGTTTTCATTTTTCAATTTCAAAGCACAAATACTAAATAAGAATCATGTTACTAACTATAAAATCAATATCCGAATTTAATTACGTAATTTTTCTCAAACCTGGTCCTAAATTTATGCAAACCTAAATTTCTATATGTAATATACAGTAAGTTGAGTCGAAAAATAGCTACGAAATGTACAAAACCCGAGGAGGCGGTATTTGATTGCTGACAAAAAAATAATTTTAATATTTTTGGACCCCGGGAACACGGGTCAGGTTTTTATGTTAAACATATAGCTGTATTACAGCACCAATTGAAGACTTTCGATATTGTCGACCATAATATTCTCTTAACAAAACTTAACAAGCTTTTCTTGTCGTCGGCTATCCATACCAATAGGGGCCAGCATCAGACACTTATTTGTGTTTTTTTTATTCCAGTGACCTGTTTATGAGAGGCATAAATAAGACAAGTGTTTTGCGTGTTCGGCGATTTGCTGCTATCGAAAAAATGGATCAAAGAAGTTGCATCAAATTTTCTGTAAAAAATGGAATTAAGTGCTCAGAACCACTTGAAATGTTGACAGTGGCATACGGTCTCACCGTACTCAGAGTCAAAAAAATGTTTAAATGCTTTCACAGAAGTTCGAGAAGATGTGAATGACGACGCTCGCTCTGGACGCCCCAGCACATCAACAACCGTTGAAAATGTTAAGAAAGTGAAAAAAAATTGTTATGGAGAATCGTCGAATCACAATTAGAGAAGTTGCTGAGGATGTCGGCATATCGGGCAGCGAAGTTCGTTCCAAAATTGCTGAATTTTGACCAAAACAACGTCGCACGAGCATCGTTCGGGAATTGTTGAATGACTTCAACGATGATTTAGATTTGTCTAAATGGATCATAACTGGTGACGAATCATGGGTATATGGTTACGACAAAGCCCAATCATCCCAATGGAAGAGTCCAGGAGGAAAAAGCACGCCAAGTTCGATCAAATGCCAAGGTTTTGCTCACTATTTTCTTCGATTACCATAGCGTAGTGCGTCGGCAGTTCTTACCACAAGGTCGTACGTACGCCTCATCCTGCTCACTCATCTTTGCTTGTGAGAGATTATTTGGTCAAAAACAACACCGTTATCATGCCTCAGTCACCGTATTCAGGCACAAGTGTATTATATCTGATGAATAAATAAATATTTTTTGAGAAAAATGAAAATTCACCTTATTTTTTGAACACACCTCTTGTATTCTTTAATTTGACTTTGTTTTGACATTAACATTATTATCATAACATTATTATCATTTTATTATCATAACGTGTCTGGTATGAGGACAAAATCTATGTTAATTTTTCCATTTACATCTCAATGTGATTATGATGTCTATGTATTTGTTGAAACTTGGCTTAATTCGGATTTTTTTAATGAAGAATTTTTTGATACAAAAAAATTTAATGTCTTTCGTAAAGATAGAGATTGTGTTTTAAGTGGCTGCTTGAGAGGTGGTGGTGTGTTAATTGCTGTGAATAGTGCCTTCGTTTCGAAACAATTTGAATTAAGTGATGGCAACTTATTATTGGATCAACTTTGTGTTGAAATTCAATCTATTCAAGGAAATTTTTTTATTTGTGCCTCTTATATTCCGCCAAATAGTTTGGATAGTTTGTATCAGGCTCACTCAAATAACATTTTGCATATTTCAGACAATTTAAATAGTAATGATAAAATGTGTATCTTAGGTGATTTTAATCTAAATAATATTGTTTGGAATGAAGTTCATAACAGTGATAAATTTCTTCCATGTAATGTTAATAAGTCGTTTGAAATTGAATTTATTGATGCATTACTTAGTATTGGTCTGCAACAAATTAATAAAGTGTTTAATAAATTAAGGCGTTTGCTAGACTTAGTTTTTGTTAGCAATGACATGTTGTTTTCGGTAGTTAAATGCAATTTTCCTGTTTCTCCTGAAACGGTTCATCATTCTGCAATTTGTATTAATTTACAATTTTATAATTTTTCGAAGTCTCACATTCCTATATTAGCTAATGATTATGACTATAATTCCTGTAACTTTGATTCTTTAAATGAACTACTTTCAGATATCAATTGGCCCGATATTTTAGATAGTAATATTGTCGCTATTTGTTATGATGAATTTTTAAAAATGACAAATTTTATAGTCGAGCATAATATATCTCATATTAAGCCAAAGGTTTATAAATTACCTTGGTACACCAAAGGATTGAAAAAATTAAAAAACTTAAGGAATAAATTTTATAGTAAATTTATGATTTCTAATTCCCCGATTGATGAAAAATATTATATTCATTATATGCGTGAATTTAATTGTTTAAATAAATTTTTGTATAATCAGTATATACTATCGTTTAATGAGTCTTTAAAGGATAATCCAAGACGGTTTTTTTCGTATATAAAGTCAAAAAAAAACAATTCTTCCATCCCTAAAGGTCTAAAGCATAATAATATTGTTTCAAATTCGGCAGAAGAATCAGTAAACTTGTTTAAGAATTTCTTTGAATCAAGTTTTACAAAAGATAACACTGTAAATAATTTTAGTTACTTCGACAATATTGTGCCTTGTGTTGATATTGGGTCTATTGACGTTTCTGATGAGGACATTCTGTCTGCCATTCTTAAGCTCAAAAATTCTTTTAAATCTGATCTGCATGGAATCTCTTCTTTTCTTCTTAAAAAATGCTCAAAAGCTTTTTTAGTTCCTTTAAAAATTTTGTTTCAAAAATCACTTGATTCTGGATATTTTATTCATAAATGGAAAACTGCAACAGTCTTTCCAGTTTTTAAGTCGGGAGATAGAACCTTAGTTACTAATTACAGGCCTATTTCTAAGTTGCCTAACATTGCTAAAGTTTTTGAGCATATTATGCGTGAAAAATTATATTTTTTAATAAAGAGGCATATTAACCCTAATCAGCACGGGTTTTTTTCTGGTCGTTCCACAACTACTAATTTAGCTATTTTTAGTAATTTCTGTTTAAATGAATTTGAAAGTGGTGCTCAAGTAGACACGATATACACGGACTTTTCTAAAGCTTTTGACAGAGTTCGCCATGATATTCTCTTATTTAAGCTTCATAAATTCGGTTTCCGCTCCAATGTCTTAAATTGGTTGAAATCGTATTTGAGTAATCGGGTATGTACTGTTTGTATTGATGGTTATTATTCTAGTGCTTATTTTCCTACCTCTGGTGTTCCACAAGGTAGTATTCTTGGGCCTTTATTGTTCAATATTTTTGTTAATGATATTGGTATGTGTTTTAAAAATTCGAAATATCTTATGTATGCAGATGATCTAAAGATTTTTAAATCAATCTACACGTTGAATGATGTTACGTTGTTGCAGGAAGATTTAGATAGGATTGTTATTTGGTCTAAAGCTAATGATTTACCATTCAATACTAAGAAATGTTTTAAACTGACATTCCATCGCTGTAGAAATACGATTAATTCGTCATATCATATTTATCATGAAATCTTGGAAGAAATTTTTGAATTTTCTGATTTGGGGGTAGTTTTTGACTTCAAATTTACATTCAAAAATCACCTAGATTACATTATACCAAAAGCTTATGCAATGTTTTATTTTATTCGTAGAAATATGTATAAATTCTCTGATCCTTATACAAAAAAAGTTTTGTTCTCTGCTTTTGTACGTTCTAAACTCGAGTATGCATCGGTTATTTGGAACCCTGTTGCATCAATTCATTCTATGCGGATTGAAAAAGTACAGAAAGTGTTTTTAAGATATGCCTTGTCGTCACTTAACCTTACTTCTCCTTTACCGTCCTATGA
>JAHXMU010018795.1:0-12656 GCA_019455685.1 Philornis downsi
TAAATTTGTATGGGTTATTAAGAAAATAGGATATTTTTCCATTTAGTGTTATTTGTCCTTTTTCTACATTTATTTGTGCATTTAAAAAGTTTAATATATCGATTCCTATAATGAAATCATAAGTTCTCCCTTTTAATGGGATGATCTTCCAACGAATCCTGGCATTGTTAGGTAAATTAAATTGCTCCGGGCTTTTTGTGTGTATTTCATAATTTATGGTATCTTTACTTGTTAATGTACTAAATGTTATGGGATATTTCAATTTATATGTTTTAAAATCATTTATTTCTTCATTAATTAAACTAAGACTAGCACCTGTATCTATTAGTGGTACATATTCTTTATTTTCGATATTTAATGTTATCTTTGGCAGGCATTCTGTGACTGCCTTATAAAAAAAATGGTGTTATTAATTTCTGGTCCTTCTGGGCTTTGCCTACCCAAGTTTAAGCGATTTTGCTTGAGATTTTGCCTAGGGTGTCCTGACCGGGCGGTTTTTTGATTATTATTATTTACCTGATTATTTTCAGCATAACTTACTTCATTTATTTGCCTGTTCAGTTGAATGTTATATATTTCCATGGGTTCAATTTGGATTTGCCTGGGTTGATTCCAACGATTTTGGTTAAAATTTGGCCCAGGGTGTCCTGCCTGTGTGAACCTTTGGAAGTTGCCTGAATTTGAATATTTATTGTAATTGTTGATCCTTCCATTATTATTCTGCCTGCGTTGTCCTGAATTATTCATATGCCTACTATTATAATTATATGCCTTATTATTGGGTCTAAAATTAACATTGCCCTGTGCTTTGTTCTGATTATTCTGATTTTTATTATAGTTGGGGTTTGAGCTATTTTGTTTATTAGCTTGTTTAAAAATATTGGAATAATTTCCGCGAATTTTTTTAAATTCCTGCCTAGAACAGCCATCTTCATATCTACGTTTCATCATTATTTCTATTATTGTACCTAGGTGTCTTTCTGGGTATATCTTATTTAATAGTATTCCCTGTGTTATTTCTTTGGCTATATTAACCAATAAACTGTCTACGTTAGACAAGTCTATACACTGATCATCTTGATAATAGACACTTAATTCATCATCTTTATATTTAAGATTTTGTAATTCTACAGTTAATTCACTTACGGTATTAACTCGAAGTTCGTTAATTTTCCTATAGATTTGGTGAGGTTCCAAGTTCGGTCGGTATCTTAGGTCCTTTTTATTACCTGTCAGTTGTCCGGTTGCTGTACGTTGATGACCACGTTTTTTTGCTTCTCCCTGTATATTTCGGTAGAAAATGGCATTTGTAGCTTCCTTTTTTAGTTAGTCGTTTTTATGTTGGCTAGCAGATACTCTACGCTGCTGATTTCTAATTTTCTTTTGATTGAATGAATGTTCACTGCACTTTTCTATTTTAATTTGCAAATAAAATTTTTCTTATTATATTCTAGAGGGTTCCATAGGACTTGCAGAATTGATAATAGTTTTTATAAATTTTATTATACACTTTTTATTACGGCAACTGTTCGTATCACTGGATCCCTGTTACTAATTTTTTGGGATCCCACCGACTGCGCCAGTTTTATAACTAATTTGCGTTTAGTTATTTTTAAAAAATAAAAGGCGACAAACAGACTCATTTTTATTTCATTTTAGTTTTCACAATTCAGTTTTTCTTACTTACTAAATTACATTGGTTTATTTTTTTATTTTACATAAAATTGTTGATTTTGCTTAAATAAGTAACATTATTTATTCTTTTCAAATTATTATGGATTGCGGCATGTGCCGGAAACTGATATTGGATTACAGCTTTTGTCAATTTCGTTTATTAATTTATCAGGTGCATTGGCTTTTGTTAATTTCATTTAAAAATTCTTCGAATTTATCAGGTGCATTAGCTTTTCAGTCAATGTAACTATTTGTATATGTAACTCGCGTAACTCCGCACGCAATTCCTCTATTTTTCCCTCCCTCACTTCCTCGTTGGCTTCCACTACCGCGCACAGTTCCTCGAACACGAGATCCGCTTCATCTAATCGAGTTAAGCTCTGGGTCCCTCGTACCTTTGTTTTCAGCAAAAGGTAATTCTTCTGGTCCCTGCACCTTCTCTGGATCTCGCTCCAGAGTCTCTCCCCAAAGCAACCCACCTGAATGTTCCAGTTATGGATGACCTGCTTTGTGTGTTCTAATTCAGCCAGCAAAGCTTCCATTCACTTTGCTGACTTTAATCTCCCTGTGCGTTAGCGTTTTGCCAAAATCATACAATGGGGGAAAAATTAAACCCTTTAAAATAATAGTAATATCAGCAGTATAATCAAAGAAATTCGAGTGTGATCGTTTAACTAAACAGTCTGCATACATTTAGGTAGAGAAAAAAATCATAAACATGGACGAGGTGTTTTCTCTATATACGGAGAAGTTCGATTTATATGATGTTTCTGGTTGGCCTATTATCGGTGATTATATTGTTATGTATTCAAATGAATACCAATTTTTCTAGAAATAATACCATTAATGGTCTGCATGTAATTAACCGTTGGGATAAGTATTTTCATTACTAAACAATAATAGCACACATCAAAGACTGTGTGATATTGGTGGACAACACCATATGCTATTCCCTAGTGCGATGTTTGGTCCAAAGACCGGCTGCGCCAAATGTTGTGTAAGCTTTATTACGGTTACAAACAAATGACTGTGCCAAAAACGTTGTGTATTCTGGACTCTACGATGTCCGCGTAGTGTTGTGTACCTAATGTGAGAGGACGCGTATCAACTCTGAGGTGATACTCGCTGGCTTATTTTCATAAAGGCGCGAGCTCGCGCACTTAAAACAATGCTCAAGAGCACTTATGGTTGTTAGTCTGAAACAAAAAACGAAAACCAGAAGGCAAAATACCTTAAGGTCAAGGAGTAACCGTTCCAATGACTGTTCATTTACTCACCGACACCACCATCCGGGGTGTCATCTTTATTTACATCATTATTATTATCATTTGTTCCGCCGCCAGCGACTGAGAACTAAACCAAATACTGCTCAGAAATTGGAGTCAGCAAAAACAACCACATATTTCCGCATAGGAAAAAATGCAACGTTAGTGCAAAACCCCTTGACAAACGTTCGTCATTTCCTGGTTTATTAATGTGCCAATGCTCCCGTAACACAATGCTCATAGAGAAAAATGCACAGTAAACATTGACCTACATACATTAATTACCTCAGTTTTTGGGATATAATTTGCTGCGATATCAAATTGATTCCCGTTCTCAAGTGACAGAACCTTACAGCTAGGCCCTACACTAATGGCGTCAATAGTATGACACCTTACAAACTACTTGTCACAGCAATACCGTAAATCAAAACTGGGCTATGGAGTTCTAATCAGTTGAAGATTACTTTGAAAATCATCATACATTTTTTTTGTCAGCCATTGAAACTGGTATTAAAGGACATTAAACTGCTTTTAGCGCGACTAAAGTGTATCCATTTGATACCAGGATGATGAAACTAATCACAAAAAACCTTTGTACTGACAGATCCATCAAATTTATGACAGAAGGCACAAAAATACTAGAGATTTTCATGCTTCCGAAAAACAGATCTTTATCGATATCTTGGTCAACTAACTGGGCTTCTGAGCCAACTAATCGAAAATCCTAAGGCTGAAGAAAATTATTTAACTGGAAGTAGTCCAAATAGGAATATTTTGAAGTCTTCTAAATCAAATGAAATCTAAAGATATATTTTGGAGCTGGAAGTTCACAATTATGTTTAACAACAATGGAATTTGTTAAAATATGATGAAATATTGGGACTGTTATCGGAACCTTCAGGCCCCACGCTGGGCGCCATTACGTAATGTATAGGGAAGTTACTATAGAGATTATGTTCGAAATAATTTAATATTACTCAAACGAAGTTAAATCAAGATATTATTTTTCCACGTGTAAGTTTTTTTTTATAGATTTTTGAACAGTTCAGGAGAAGATAGGAAGGACTAATGGGAGCCACTAATGCCACTAGCATTACACATCTTACACATCGTTCCCTGCTACATAAATATTATTTTAGATTCTCTAGTTTATTTGTTATACTCCGAAATTTTATTTAAAGTTGAATAATGCTAGTTTGATAGACACATCTTAGTTTGTTTCCTATGGCTTTAGTGACGACTAATTTTGGACTAAAGCCGCACATTTAGCCTTACCTCACCCTTCTAATCCATCACGTAAGGAAACTTAAAGCAATTATTTCTCCATAGTAAATCACTTATATTCAAACATGATAAGATTCGTAATAATATAAAGGCTGAATACTATAGCCGAACTTAAATAACTATTGGCTGAGCTTCATTATTGATATTTAAATTAATATAAGTGTTCAGAGATGTGCTCTAAAGGTGCAATTAGATTCGATGGTTTACGTTTTACGTGCTACTCAATTTGGTGCGATTAGTTACGACGGTTTGTGAAAAACAAAATAAAGAACAGCTGATCGAACATTAAGTGATTTTTTTAACAAAGTTTCATTTTTGCTAAATAAATAAAAAAAATATAAAAATGAAAAAGAAGATTGTTGCAGCAATTGTTTCCTATATTGCTTTATACCGCTATAGGAAAAATAAAAATAAAAGCAGAAGAATCTGACGGTGATACGCTCGGCCATTGAATGCTAAGAGGGCACCACAAAACTATTTTAAAAAGTAATTTTGCAGGATGAAGACAATGGACGAGGAGCAATTTGTGTTGCACACAAGGCTGCCAAGACAGTTGTATACAAAGCCATTGTCCAGCATTACGGCTCATATAACAAAGCCAAGGCAAAAGATAAATGCGGATGAGCATTTGTCTATAACGTTATTGTGAGTATAATCATTATGAATTTTTATATTTTAATTAAATATGTATGTATTCCCATAGATTTTTAGCACAAGGAGTTAGCATCCAATCATTTGTTTGGAGCTATAAGTTGGGGAAGCCAACAGTGCGACTAATAATCGTAGAATGTTGCGAAGCAATTTGGTCTGCATTCTCCCCATTGTACTTAAGTCCACCTACCGAATACCAGTACATGGATATAGCAAACGATTTTGCAAATATGTGGAACTTCCCCAACTGCGTAGGTGCGATCGATGGGAAGCACAAAGCTGTGAAGTGCCCTGCCAAGTCGGGAAGTACAGGGTTGCCCATATTCGACGGACCCATGTTTTTAAAAAAAAATCAAAGAAAAAAATAAAAATTTGGCGGTTGGCAATCTTATTCATTTAATTTGTTCCGAGTAGATTTGTTTACATCAGTTTTTGAATATGATATCTCTCAAATGGCCGCCTCTGGCGTTGATGGCGTATTGTGCCCTTTTTGCAGCATTTTCCATCGTTTTCGCCAACATTTCGGCCGGAATAGCGGCTATTTCTTCACGAATGTTGTCCTTGAGCTCTTCTACGGTCCTTGGCTTGTTAACGTAAACCTTTGACTTCAAATGTCCCCACAAGAAGAAGTCAGCGGGCGTCAAATCGGGCGAACGCGGTGGCCAGTCCAAATCACCACTTTTCGACATCAAACGGCCCGGAAACAAATTCTTCAGAAAATCGATTGTTATGCGACTAGTGTGCGGTGGAGCGCCGTCTTGTTGAAACCAGAACTGCCTCATACGCTTTCGACGAATAATTGGCATCACAAAGTTGGTCATCATGTCGCGATACTGCTCCTGGTTGATGGTAACAGCATGGCCATTTTCGTTTTGGAAGAAAAACGGCCCAATGACCGTTTTCGCACTAACGCCGCACCAAACTGTGACTTTTTCGTCATGAAGAGGCAATTCTTGAATCTCCTGAGGATTTTCAGTGGCGTAAATGCGGCAATTTTGCTTATTTACGGTCCCATTCAATGTGAAATGGGCTTCATCGGACATGATAACTTTGTTCCAAAATTGCTCGTCATCATCGGCCATTTCGATGACTCGTTGGGCCCATTCCAATCGACGAGGCTTGTCCGCAGGCAAAAATCTTTGCGTCAATTGAATTTTGTACGGGAACAAATGCAAATCAACGCGAATAATCCGTTGTAAAGTGGACCGAGCCATGCCCAACTGCTGAGAACGGCGTTTTTGGGATGTTCTTGGGGACCTCTCAACACTGGCTCGTACGGCAGCGATATTCTCGGCCGATCGCCTTGGTCGACTTTTATTTGGCCTCTTCGGATTAGAAAGAGCCTCACCAGTCGAAAATTTTTCGTATAAACGCTTAATAGTGTTCTTAGAAGGCGCTCTTCTCACATTTTTTAATATTTTAAAAGCACGTTGAGTTTTCACAATTGACTTATTCTGTTGAATTTCAACTATTTCAGAGCGCTCGCGTGGCATGTATTGTTCCATGGTAAAAATCTGCTTGGACTGACGCTTCAAACGCGGTATGTCATTAAGTGATCTGACATCTCTGTCAAAAGTTATGGCGTTGCCAGATGGGTCCGTCGAATATGGGCAACCCTGTATGTACTTTAACTATAAAAAGTACTTCAGTATAATATTAATGGGTGTTTGTGATGCAAAATATGCATTCACTACAGTTGGAAGCTATGACAGTGAATTTAATTAAATTTATTCTCTTTAAATAGGTGTTTTTCGTGTTTCACCGTTTGGGGATGCAATCCCAAACGACAAACTGCCCTTGCCATCTGATGCCTTATGTGTTTGTCGCAGATGCAGCTTTTCCGTTGTGCAAGCGCATCATGAAGCCTATTTCTCCGCGGCACAGTGCCGAATTGCTGAACTTGCATAAAAGAGTTTTCAATTATCGCCTTTCAGGAGCACGGAGAAAATGCTTTCGGACACGTTGGCGCATTCTTCATACCACATGCAAATTAACATCTACAAAATAGTGATTGCAGGTACTGCCTTGCATAATTTAATTCTTATGAATTATTTCGTTCGCTACTGTCCAAATTTTGCGGACAGTTATTCGGGAGACACACTTCTACCAGGCGAGTGGAGAAGTCAACCTTTGTGGAGTGGAGAGCAAAACCTTTGTGGCCCGTCATCTCACACACTCGCAGAAGCTCACACACCTCCCTTGATCAGAGAGATAAGCTAATGAAATATTTTGTTGAAGAAGGAGCTGTTTCATTCCAAGCAAAAAATTAAATTAAATATTTTTAAATATGTATATACAAATATAAATAAAATATAAACTCTTCAGTTGAGCTGTTGTAATGATAATGAATTCTTTATTTTACCAAAAATATATTTTGCTTAAAACTATGGAGCAACAAAAAAACAAAGTGTTAGCATTTCACCAAAACAACGGAAAAATACTAAGAAAGAGTGTCAAATAACTACTTAAAACTATGAAGTAATAAAAAAATGAAGTGATAGCATTTCACCAAAACAACGGAAAAATACGAAGAAAAAGTGTCAAATAACCGCCCCAATAAAAGTGGTTGCGCGTGCAGATGCAGACGCTTACGTCAGCATCAAACAACCGCGCTACACATTCAATTATGGTGTCTTATGTATGTCACTCCTCCCTTCATCAGAAATTTCAATGTCCTTATTGATTTTTTTCGTATATTTGTTTTTAATAACATTGAGGAGCTTTGTTTTTTGAAATATCATTATTACTAACATTATTACGATAATAGCAAAGATAATATAGTTCGTTTCCTTTGCTGCATAATTTTTATGATAATTGTTTCTTAACTCTATTTTAGTTATATAGTCTTTATTATTTTTAATTAAATTTTCAGGTGTTTTTACGAATGGGATAATGTTTATTTGTGGATTATGCATTCTGCTCTCGGATTCAAAAGATCTAATTTTAAGTTTGCAGGACTAAAAGTTAATAAATTATTTCCAATAATTGATATATTTAAATCATTACAATTCTGGCTTATAGTTGGTTTTTGCAAGTTTTTGGTTAACGCCATATTGGGTGGTACAAAAGATATACTTTTTTCTTTATTTGTTTTAAAAGTACAATTAGATAATTGGTTATTCAATAAATTCTCCAAACATGAGTCATTTAAAGGTTTAATTTTCTGGTTTTTCAACTCATACATTTTTTCCATTTTTCTTTACAAGATCTTCATTTAAACTTAACACTAGCTCTTGATTATCATTATCAGGAATTGCTATTATCTTAAATCTAGGGTACGATGTTAAGATTTGAGGGATAGTCAACACAAAATATACCTAATTTTCTTTAATCCAAACAGAGGTTTTAATAAGTTCAAATTGTTCTGCACTCAAGTGTGAGATAGTTTCAATGTCAATTTAGCCAATTGTATCCCCATCTGAATATCCTGAACATGCTCTAAGTAGTTTTTGACGTTATCAAGAAAGGTGTCGGCAATAATTTTAGTGACAAGCGCATTTTGAGGGGTATATGTTGAGTTTCTTAGTTCATTTAAGAGTGCATTTCCAGCGTTCACGTGTTCAATGATAGTATTTGTGTTCATGTCAACATTATCAATCCTGTTTTTTATATCAATTATTGATTCTTCTGTTGTGTCCCTATCTTCACTATCAAGGGTTCCAAAAAGAAATTTTGGACCACTACCTACCTAATAACTGTTTTTCTTGATTTGCCATATGGAGATATTTCGTTATGATGGCAGACTGTAAATACTTATGACTACTGTACTCATTCCACAATTCATTGAAGAATTTCTCCAGTTCGGCTGTATTAATCTCAACGACCCGATTACTATATTCAGTAACTATCGAGACCTCTCCCTGATCGATAACAACATAGCCGAATTATTATCTCTAATTTTATCAACTTTAATAGTTTGAGCAGCCAGTCCTGGCATCAGGTAAAATACGGCCATGGTTGTGGCAAACACTCCGACAATTCTAATTTGATTGGGATGTTCCGGGGTTCTCCTCTGAAGCTGCCGTTTCAAACTGGTTCCTGCAATCATTAATATTCGTTGCTCTATTTCTCTTAAAATGGCTTTTATATTTCCTGACATTTCTATCTCTAAATTTTACAACAAAATGTTCTCCATCATTCTCCTTTTTCAATACTCCTGCCTGTTTAAAGGTGTTATCTACTTTATTTAACCTCTTTCTTTTATTTTTTGCGTTGATATATTTTATATTAATTGGATTCTCAATTCTATTCGAATTTGCCTTATTGATTCTAGCTATCTTTTTGTGTTGTAAATCTATCAATGGTTGGACTTTATTATAGAACGTGTTGTGTGGCTTTTCTCCGGCACTAGAGTTCTTAATAGTGTGGTTGTAGGCAAAGACGGGTTGTTCGACGCTCATGTAAGTTAGTTCTTTATCACCCGATGTATTTATTATACGCAGTTTTTCGTTCAATGTTTTATGAAGTCTTTCGATGTCACCTATGCCAGTCTTACCAGTTGTAATTTCTAAAATTACATTCAACTGTTCACACCTTTGTTTAATATTCACGTTATTCATACCCTGATCTTGATCGATCTTTAAAACTTTTGGTGGCCCCATAACATTAAACACCCTCAACAATGCTCGCTTCGTTTCCAGCCAGTTCAAATTTGACACCTTTCAGCCATTGCAAACTTTGAATAAAGGTCAATACATGTCAAGTAATTCTCCCTATTCCATTGCCAAAAATCGACAACAAATTTTTCGCGAGTTTCGTATACTGGGGGCGTTAGTTTAAAGGGTAACCTAGCTGCATAATTCATACGCATTGATAATTCTCGAGATTTCCTTTACATAATTTGGATAATAATATGTTTTTGAAAATTCTTTAACAACATTTTCTATACCCTGGTGCATCCCTTCTAGGTGTAACTCCATTACAATGGTTTTGAACCTAGAGTATTCCGTTACGTTTTCTAACTCTGTCATCTCGTCAGTTCGGTATTGCCCGACTGTACCAAGTCCTTCTAAACGTTCTGAAGACGAAGAAAATCTTTATTATTTGGCATAAAAATTGCCGATTTTTTTCTCAGCAAATGCTCTTTAATAATATTTTTAATGTCATCACGACTCAGTTCCTTGTAATATGTAGTAGTGACAGTATTTGAAAATACTTTTTGTTTAACAATTCTTTCAGTAGCACTGCTAAAAAGCCTTAACTGATTTTTAAATGTGTTCAATGTCCTTTCGGAGATGTGAATGTAATTAGCATTATCCTCTTCCGCTGAGTGAATGGTAGCCTTATCGGAGTTAATATTTTCATTCATATTGCATTCATCAAGTTTTATTCTAGAAAGGGCATCGGCAACGTGGTTTTCTTTGCCTGGAATATGTTTTATATCGAAATCAAACTCATTAAGTTTAATTTTCCATCCCTGAGGTTTGCTATTTGCTTCCTTGAGATTATGTAGCCACTGAAGGGGCTTATAGTCACTATTTACTAAGAATTTCCTGCCAAACAGGTAGGGGCGGAAGTATTTTGTTGCCCACACCAAAGCCAAAAGTTCGCGTTCAATAGTCGATTAGTTGAGCTCATGTTCATTGAGCGTTCTACTCGCAAAACATATTGGCTTATCCTGTTGGCTCAGAACAGCGCCAAGTGCAACGCTCGAGGCATCTGTAGTTTGGGTAAAAATCTTGTCATAGTTGGGGTATGAGAGTATTGGTTCGTCAGTAATCATAATCTTTATTGTTTCAACCGCATTAATATATTCTCTACTGTTATAATTTATTTTATTTCCTTTTTTAAAAACGATGTTAATGGCTTGGTGATACGAGCAAAGTCTTTAATAAACTTCCTATAAAACCCTGCTAAGCCTAAAAATTTTCTTATTTCTTTTTCTGTTTTTGGTATTAGATGTTTAATAATAGCATTTGTGCTCCTAGGGTTTGGTCTCACCCCCTCAGGCGACACCAAGTGACCCAAAAACTCGGCCTCTCTCTTCAAAAGCTCACACTTGTCAAGTTGAATTTTTAAATTTGTTTCTTCCAACCTCTTGAGGATAGACCAGGCAGTGCTTTCCTACGAGCTCTCCCAGCACATTATATCATCAACCTCTGGAACGTTGACGGGGCGTTCTTAAGCCCAAAGGGCATTCTCATGAATTCAAAATGGCCATTTGCGGTAGAGAATGCCGTTTTTTTCCTATCCAGAGGGTCCATTTCTATTTGATGGAAACCCTTAGCCAGATCAATCGTTGAGAAGTAGAGGCACCTTCCCAACTTATCTAAGATATCCTCCATATTGGAAACAGGATATCTGTCGGATATCGTAAATTCATTTAATTTGCGATAATCCACAACAATCCGCCATTTATCCTTCCCTGAGGCATCAGGTTTTTTGGGTACTACCCATATTGGTGAAGAGTAGGGAGAGGTATTATGGCAGATAATGTTCTGTCTCAACCTCTCCCTTATCAGGCTGTCTACCTCCCCCATATAGTCCTCAAGATATCTATATGACTTGGTACAGATGGGGTCCTCATGGATAGTTTTAATACAATGTTTTGTTTCGTGAGTAAAGGTCAAATAATCACCTTCTTTTAAAACGTATTATTGTATTTACGTAACAACTTAACTAATGCTGCGCGCTCCTCGCAATTGAGGTGATCCATGCGAAACCTAACTTGTTCTTTATTTATTTCAATTTCATGTATATTCAATTTTTGTTTCGTGAGTTTTTAGCTACTCTCACTGACTCTGTCATTCCCTATACGATATTCAAAGCCATTTAACACCACCGTATTTCTACCAATATCAATCAGTGCATTAAAAATTCGTAATGCATCATAACCCAATAATCCCTCATAGCTATCTGAAAAATCGTACACATAAAGTTTTATCCGCTCACCATGCATAAAAATGTATTGAATACAATCTAAAACTACTACTGTTCTATTGTTGATAAAGTATTTCTCCTAATTATACTAACAGACGATCCTGTTTCAATAAGAAAATCTAATGGTTTACTATCAATATAAAACGTTATAACTGGCAATCTTCCGAGGCTTGTAAACGAAGAATTTGATTCATCCTGATCCATTGGGACAGGCGCACCATATCGCCTTATTCTGGACCGGTTTGAATTATTCCATTGAATGGTGCATAATTATTGCCACTAGGTTGATTATAATTACCCATTTGATAACTTGGATGTTGCTGTCCGAAATTAAAAAATTGTGGGGCATCTGTTCGATATTGAGATGGGTCAGAATAGCTAGGCATCTTCCAAACATGGGATACAGATTGCAAATTTTTGCCTTGTGAATAATTACTATAATTAATACCTCTATTTTTTGAAATTTCTTTTCCTTAAACTCAAATAAGTACAAACCGCTTTCCCTCAAAATTTTAAGCGCCGATTTAAAATCTGATATAGGATTGGCATTAAGAATGGCGGCAATGTGGTAAGGTAATTTTTTCCTTAAAATTTCCAAACTAAATCTGTTTACTTCTAATTTATATTTGTTCTTCCTAGTTTCAGATTCTTCGCTTAATTTTATACAATCTCTTATTTTACAAATATCATTGTTTAATGTGCCACAAAATAATTTCACACTATTAATAAATTTAACATTACCCAACTCCATAATGAGTGTTGAGATGTCCTTCTTTTCACCAAATTCCTCTATTAACTCCAAACTCAAGGTTTTCCAATCACTGGGGTTTTCTCTTCTGAGGAGATCTGCTGCAGGTCCTACTAGCTTTCTCTGGATTGCATCAAAAAACCGTTGCTTAACTT
>JAHXMU010018797.1:0-20067 GCA_019455685.1 Philornis downsi
CTCGTAGACTACCGATTTGAGGTAGCCCCATAGAAAATAATCGCATGTAGCCACGGGGCTACGTGGGGGCCATTCAATATCCCCCCTTTTCGAAATGAGTTTTCCAGGAAAAACATTTCTCAGCAGTTCTATGGATACCCTAGCCGTATGACATGTGGCCCCATCCTGTTGAAACCACGTCCTCGAGGTATTGCCTTGCAGTTCTTGCAAAGCTGGCACCAAAAAGTCTGCTAGCATGTTACAATAATTATTCGCACTAACCGTCATCGCATGCCCTTTTTCGTCCTCAAAAAAGTATGGTCCAATAATACCGGTTGAAGTTATTCCAGCCCACACGACAAGCTTAGGGCTGTGAAGTGGACGTTCATGCAAGCGTCGGGGATTAGTCTCGGACCAGAACCAACAATTTTGCTATTGGCCATTAAGGTGAAAACGTCGTGCTGTAATCACTGATTTATTGTTTTCGTAATACGCTCGGACACAAAATGCACGCTGCACTCCCGTGTACGGCTCTATGGCGACTAAATTTCCAGGAAGCGGCGCAGCGAACAACATATCCCCCCGCCACCCCGCGCCGCGCGATACCGTGAAATTGAATATTTAAGCCGCCAACACCCTTATGGCCCACCCTGTATAATACAAACAAGTTTGAATTCATTCATCCAATTTCACGTCGCAAATGTCGCAGATGTGCTAAGAACATTATACAACTCGGTTTTGATTTCTTTTGATTGTGCACCGGATCTTTTTACGTTTTGCTAATAATACAAAGATTGCTTGTTCTAGTCGTCTGTAGAGTACAAACACGTAATGAATTCCGCTCGGTTTTTGATGGTAAACAGTACAAAAAAATAGTACATATCAAAAAGTATTGCGGCTTCGCACCGCTGGCTCTGTTTTGTCGATTTTCTAAGAATTTCCTATAACTGATTTTTGTAGGCGTCGTGAAATTATAGACACTCACGGCACATGTGATCTGTATAGACGTATAAATTCATTGACTATAAGAGGTTCCCACCTATTCCATCCGTAGTCTGCAATAGAGATTTCTGTTTTAGGTTATGAATAATTAGATTTTAATTTAATATCTTTAATTAATATTAATGTCACCTTAGTTTTAGCTAAACATCGCTTTCAAGTAGACAAGTATGGAAGCGGCATTACGTCAATCTGCTACTTTTTATGTAACAACATCTACAATGAACCAGAATTTCTTAATGAACAAAATTGCAATGCAGCAGGTTTCGCCATATATAGAGAAAAATAACAAAATTTACTGATACAGTCAATGAAGCCAGCACTCAATATCTAATACGGATATTGCGTATTATTACGAAGTTTTAAAAACTCGTATTTGTCATAGTTGCGTCTACATGTAACGAAGTTTCACATTGATGTCAAGCATGATAAATCTTACTTAAGTCCAGAGTTTAGGTTCCAGGCATAAAAACATTTACGTTAAGCCCTGATTAACTTAAACGCCTACAGCCGCCCGAATGTGATGCATTACGCTATGTTTCAATAATTAGGTAATTTGAGAATATTGAATGTGAAGGTTTGTTAAAATATTTACAATAAAACAAATTATAAAATACGCGCACATACATACAATTTTATTACAATTCAAATGATATAGACCATCATATGGAAAGTTTAATGTTCATTTCATAAATTGGCTTAATCATTGTTGATGTTTTGTACTCACGTAATTTACGTCAATTCCAATTTGAGCTTTTGCAAGCCTTGTTTTACACTATTATTCGGTTACTTACGAAATTTCAAAATAACTACAATGAAAAGAAATAAATGTTCATTCACATCTATGGATGATATTCGACATATGTATGTCTGTCAGTCTGTGCATTGTGTGTTGTCGATTACAATTACTTTGCTTTTTTATAATAATGACCCGTTCAGATTTACTTAATTAGTTTTCAAGGTATTGACAATAATGATAAGTAAAAACTATTTTGTATTTAATTTTTAAAAGGATGTTATTTTAACCATTGGTTTGGAACTTTTTTTCTAATCACGAATTTTTCAAAATACGGGGTTAGACTACAACAGGTGACGTTCCAACTACCTATATTACAATTGTACTGTTTTGTCAATGTTATAACGTGACTCAGTTTCAGTTTGACTTAATTTTCATACAAAGACGTAGAATTCTTTCAATAGAAAACATTGTTGTCCCAAAACAACATCAGCAATAAAAAATTTTGAAAATTTGTGATAAATTTTCAACCTTTCAAAACGAAAATATTTGAATAAAATATCCAACTACAAAATGACTCAAACCTGTTTAAAAATGTACTTTTGATTGTCTAATAATGGATAAAGTCAAAAATGCCACTCCACTAGCTATTTCTTGTGAGCCACTTATCATGACGTTAACATCGTTTCAAAGTTCCTTGACAATATTGTGTTTGACGAACCCAGTTGAGTGTTACAGCGTTCCAAAATTATAAATAAAAAAGAGGAAATTCGATACATACTTCAGTACCACCACGACCAAAGTGAAAATGCGAATCAAACGGTCAAATAATTTAAGCTGTTCATGGACTCAATATATAACACAGCAAAGCGGTGTTATATAAAGGGTGTCCCAACAAGAACGCAAGATTTAAATTTGGCGCCTTTCGAAGTGTCATTGTTTGACATTTGAACATTTGTTATTGTTTGCTAGTGGAAAGTACGAGGTTAGTAAAAATGGAACGCTACACAAATGACCAACGCATTCTCATTGTGAAATTGTTTTACCAAAATGGTGAAAGTTTTGCGGCTACATTTCGCAAATTGCGATCAGTTTGGGGTCACAATAATGCTCCAAACGAGTCAACTGTAAAGAGATTAATGGATAAATTTGTCAAAACTGGGTGTGTTAGTGATGTAAAGACAACAACGCGCCTTCGACCAGGACGATCGACCAAAAATGTCGCAGCTGTACGTGATGATGTCACTCAAACTCCATCCACCTCAATTCGACACCGAGCTCAGCAAATTGGTGTCTCCAAATCCACTAAGCAGTGAATTTTGACCAAAGATTTCCATCTTCAGGTATACGAAGTTCAATTGACTCAGGAACTGAAGCCAGCTGACCATGGACAGCGAAAGGAGTTCGTTAATTGGGTATTGGGGAGACAACATGAAAATGCTGACTTTGCCGATAAAATCATCTTGACGAGGCCCATTTCCATCTTGATGGCTTCGTCAATAGACAGAATTGTCGCATTTGGGGTGAGGAATCCTCGAGTGATTCACGAGAAGCAAATGCATCCCCAACTTCCATCATATCAAATATTTAATGAGGACCCCTACTGCCAGTAATTTATCCGACTGAAGAAAACGATCGACCGGAAGCATCTAGAACAGACCAATACGAATGACAATGAATTCCACCGCGCTGTCTTGGTGGAAGATGCACACATCCTTAACGAAATTATCAAAATGCTTAAATACGTGATAATCGCTTTGTAAAAGGCCTAAACTTAACGAAGCGCCAGAAGCTTCGATAGTGTGGTTGGAGGTCCTGTTGCAGCCGTCGTATAGTTCAGACCTGGCAACGAACGACTATTCACCTATTTAAGCATTTGAAACAATTTCTTGACGCTAAAAATCTGTCATCAAGAGAGGCTTGCGATAATGAGTTGGCCAACGTTTTTGTCAGTAGGAACGAGGACTTCTTCATCGTACAAATAAAGCTAAACTCAACTCTTTACTTCATTTTACTTTATATTATTTAGAACAAAGGCTACCAACCAATTCCGCATCGATTTTGAACCGAACCACTTTTTCTTCCGTAAACCAAACAATTGCCTATAAAGGTGGGTATAGAGATTTTCTTTTCATATACTCGTGCATTTTGAGCCGCCTTCGCTGGCTGCATACTTTGTAATACACGAAAATTCTATTAAATGAAAATCTTTCTTACAACATCGGCATTTAAATACGTACAAGTCAGCCATCCTACAATCAGTATTCTTTAACATCCGGAGTCAGAATTTGTCCACTAATATTCGTCCAAAATAATATTTTGAAAATGCTATCGCACTATTAATTGACGAAAAATGACCGCTGTTGTTAGTCTCTTCGGCACAACCCAGCACAAAAAGGTGAAGTAATTCTCATAGAATCACTTTTTCACTGCTTTCAAAAAGTCAGTTTCTAAAATGATTCCTTATTTTTCGGTTACATAGAAGTTATATTAAAGAACTTTCACGAATAGCAAAATAATGCTACTAATATTGACATTTTTTCACGTCTTCTGGGAATTGAATTCTATTTGCCACATAATCACATTAAAAAATTGCTTCCGCTCCATATATGAACCACTTCTGCTCTTTTTTGCAAGCTCTCTTTTTGCTGAGAAGTATCCGAGCAAGTTTTTAATGAGAGTTTCAACTGTATATTTCACAGAAATTTAAAGGATTTAAATGACCGATGTGGCAATTGAATTGTTTCTCTGGCTGGCGGACATGTGGGGTCGTCTTGTTGAAACCACATGCCCTCCACATTCATTTCTTCCATTCTAGGCACGAAAAAACTGCTAATCATTTTACGATGCCACCGAACACCATTGACTGTTTGCGCTTGACATGCCTCATTTTCATAAAAAGAAGGTCCAATGATTCCTCCAGCCCAAAATCCACGCCACACAGTGACACGTTGAGGATGCATTTGCTTCTCGTGAATCACTCGAGGATTTTCCTCACCCCAAATGCGACAATTCTGCCTATTGACGAAGCCAGCAAGATGGAAATGGGCCTAGTCACTGAAGGTGATTTTGTCGGCAAAATCAGCATTTTTATGTTGTCTCCCCAATATCCAATTAACGAACTCCCTTCGCTGCCCATGGCTTCGCTGGCTTCAGTTCCTGAGTCAATTGAACTTTGTATGCATGAAGATGCAAATCTTTCGTCAAAATTCGCTGCATAGCGGATTTGGAGACACCAATTTGCTGAGCTCGGTGTCGAATTGAGGTGGATGAAGTTTGATCGACATCATCACGTACAGCTGTGACATTTTCGGTCGATCGACCTGGTCGCGTTGTTGTCTTTACATCACTAACAGACCCATTCTTATTCATTCTCTTTACAGTTGACTCTTTTGGAGCATTATTGTGACCCCAAATTGATCGCAACTTGGGAACTGTAGCCGCAAAACTTTCACCATTTTTGGTAAAACAATTTCACAATGAGAAAACGTTGTTCATTCGTATAGCGCTCTATTTTTACTAACCTCGTACCTTCTACTAGCAAACACTAACAATTGTTCAAAAGTCAAACAATGACACTTCGAATGGCGCCAAATATAAATCTTGCGTTCTTGTTAGGACAGTGTTTAGATTGTATAAAGTGTAAAGTGTAGGAACAGAATTGAGATCCTGGAGCACAGAATTAAGCTTCCAAATGACTTTATTTCGAAGGACGGTAATTACTACTTCGCTCCTTATTTCCTATATTTGATATTTGCATAAGAAGTTTCGAGCAGTTTGAAAAGGAATGTACTCGCACACTTCAAAACTTCTATATTACTAAACTACGATACCAAAGTCGACTATTCGCTCTAAAGTATCTGCAACTACAAAACTACAAAATATTTAGCGTCGATATTTTATTCGAAATTTTATTTGTCTCTCTACATATGTTGGCCTTTAAGAAAATTATAAAATTTATTGTTTAATATTATCTTGGACTCGAAAGCCACCTTAATTGATTTATTACGAGTTTGTGTTGACAAATGTCATTCTACTGATAAAATGACCTCATAGTTTGTTTTAAATAGATAATGTTTTTAAATGAGTAACTGAAGTCACACCACACAATATACGGGTATAAAGAGTTGCAAAGTTGGGACAATGTAATATTTGCGCTGTCGATAATCGATAAGGCGGCGTGAAATCTGTGTTAACTATTTCTTATAAATTTTTAAGTGGCGATTGGCGCATTGTCGATTAGATCAAAGAAATGTACGAATGTTCGGGGGCGATGCACTGATCGTTCATGAGATTAATTGGTGTAGCTAAAACAATCATCTTCTCATACATAATAAGTCGACATAGCCCATTTTTTTCTATGAAATATCCACAAAAATATATTTTTAGAACGGTGGCATTAAAACCTTGTTAATTAATGTAGACTCTTTCCGTTTCTATAAATTTTAACGCATATTGGATTTAATTAGCGATTAGATAAAAAATATCAAAAAAGTCTCGCATTTACAATGAAGGGTTAAGCGTTAAACATATTTCCACATAGTGAAAGGCGTACCGATAAGTAGGCGTGTAAAAAACCTCATCAAGTATCAACTTAGTTCGGACTTCAAACGAAAATTTATATTTTTTAGTATTTTTCATTACGCACGTCCTCAATTATATTAAACACACTAACCAACAAATTTGAGAAGTTTTGAGGATCGTTTTTAAATATGTAACAATTTATACGGAACAAGGTATAAGTAATTTATAACAATGGGACACATGACTAGCGATAAAACAGCTCAAAACAATTTTTTTTGCCAGTAATTTCCAAGTTGCAGTAATGTTTCTGGGAGAAAAATTAATTCGTTAATAATAATGTAGTCTGGTATAGCGATTTTATAAACTTTCGTATATTTGTTGTATTATTTTTTGTTCTCGAGATGATAATAATAATGAATAATGATAATGAAATAATAAATATACTAAAATTTTTATTTTGATTATAAATTTAAAATTCTTTCTGGACCAACACACAGGGTGTCCATCGGGAAGGTATACTACCTTGTTTGTTTATAATTTTTGATTAAATAAAAGAGAATGGATCTTATATTGATAAATGTTTTTATTAAATATCGACAATTATGTATGGAATATAATACCAGATAAATGTCTACCTCTGTTAGCCTCACAAATGCGAGCCATTTTGAGCACATTTTTCATTACATTCTCACACATTACACGCGGTATTTTATTAATTTCATCACGAATATTTTGTGTGAGTTGCTCAAGCGTTTCTGCATAAACCTTGATTTTTAGATATCCCCACAAAAAGAAGTCCGGAGCAGTCAAATCAGGCGACGGTGGAGGCCAATCAACATCACCATTTCTTGAAATAACTTGTTGAGAAAAGAGGTCCCGCAGCAATTCCATTGTAATCCTGGCTGTATGCGATGTGGTACCGTCTTGTTGATACCACATATTAATCAGGCCCAAAGCATGCAGTTCTGGTGTTAAAAAGTTTTCCATCATATCACGATATTGCTCCCCATTGACAGTTACCGTTACGCCGTTTTCAGTTTCAAAGAAGTAAGGTCCAATGATTCCTCCTGACCAAATTACACACCAGAATGTCACTTTTAATGGATGCAAACGTAGCTGATGATTAACTTGAGGGGTTTCCATTGCCCAGAACCGGCTATTCTGTTTATTCACATATCCATTCAAATGAAAATGTGCCTCGTCACTCATTATGATTTTTTCATGAAAACCGGGATTGTCATGGGCGAGCTGTAACATCCTATTAGCATATGTACGGCGGCGTAAATGGTATTGTGGAAGAAGCTCTTGTGTCAACTGAATCTTAAATGGAAACAAATGCAAATCCTTGTGCAAAATTGTGTTCATAGTTGTTCTTTGAAGACCAAGCTCCTGAGCACGGCGTCGAATTGAGGTTGATGGATTTTTTGGAACACTTTCTTAAGCAGCAGTAATGTTTTCAACCGATCTTGCAGTACGTTGTGGTCCATGCTTGTCTCCATCAGCTACAGATCCTCTTTCTTCGAAATCATTCACTGCACGATAAATAGAGCGTCTTGTTGGCACGTTGTTTCTCCCAAAAATTTCACGTAATTTTCTCATCGTCCCAGTAATCGATGATTGATTTTGATAAAATGTTTTAACGATTAAAACACGTTGGTTTATCGAATATTTTTTCATAATAAATTTGTCATGTCTGTCAAATATGAACTGCCAAGACTAATGTTTACTAAAATGGCTGCAAAACAAAGTAGTATACCTTCCCGACCGACACCCTGTATTATTTGAAGCTAGATATTACATGGTAGATTACTGTAAATGAAGATTTTAAAAATTTCAAATGAAACAATGAGAATTTCATATTAGTTCTAAGTCTAAAAATATCTTAGGAAAATTCTTTTTAAAGCTCTATAATAGTTTCTTTGAGAGCGTTTAAAAGTGAATTTAGTAAAATTTCTGTAAACTAAAATTAAAATGGATATTTCTTAAGAACAATTTTAAAATCCAAACAAATAGTTTATATTGAATTAGGCTCGAAAAAAAGTTCTACAGAATGTGTCTTGAAAATATTTAGTCGGTTTTGATTTGATGTAGAAAACGATTAAGCGATTTTCAATCATCTTATGTTGACAGTAAACAGTCGAAAACGAGATTTGCCAAAAAGTTACACTGTGAAGAACTTCTGTGAATTTTCTGAGAAGTCCTCAGTCCTCATATAAACATTTATAAGATCAAATCATTATTATAATAAAAAAATGTGTTTAACTGAGATAAATGTGCTAACTCAGATAACGAACTCTTCATTCAGAGAAATTTTCAAAAAATATCTTCCCAAAAAATGTTTTCTTATGAAAAAGTAAATTTAACTCCCACATCCATCTTTCAATTGCAAAAATATGAAATTCTACATTTGGAACAACTAAATTTGTTTACGAAAACATCAATTATCAATTTCATGCCCTGAATATGAAATGAAATC
The DNA here is from genome assembly GCA_019455685.1 of Philornis downsi. NCBI lineage: Eukaryota > Metazoa > Arthropoda > Insecta > Diptera > Muscidae > Philornis > Philornis downsi. The sequence continues at coordinate 8,715 of JAHXMU010018797.1, forward strand.
CAATTTAAGTTGACGTAATTATCATTTGCCCACATTCTGATAGTATTCAGTACATAGAATAATTTATTTTCCAATTTCATCGAAATTTCTTCACATATTATTTGCGGTTCGTTGGACAATCATAAACCTAAGTATCGACAAAAACCAAAAAATACTGTTGGCATGCAAAAATATTTCTTACATCAACATTTTTAATTTCTTTTAATTGTATTTTCTTTCGTTTTGCCATCAATCAAATAGCCACCGACGCCTCTAACCACGCACACACATCAGAAACAATGTTTTAAGTTCTGTCGTAGTGTGTGTGTATGGGTGAGTATGAACGAGTGTGACTGCTATAAAGACGGGCATGCATATGTTTATACCACTTTCTAAACAAGTCATGTTGTACATGTGGCCAAATTACTTCCTGACCGAGCGGCCACCAGCCAAACCAAATCAATCCCAGCTAAATTCAAATCCATATGAAGAAACAGAAAACAATCAACAACCAAAGGAGAGACAAGCGACACAAAACGCAAACACCACCAACGAAGACTGGGTCAGTGGAGTGGATATAGTATAGGATAGTTAAGTTAGTATTTGGCTGACGTTTTACTTGGAAAACGGAAAAGAGAACATAATACTACTCCTGATGTTTGTAACAAAATCCTGACAATAAATATTGTTTTATTTGTTCCTGGCCATAAAGGTAAACAAATTAGTCAGCAAGTTGTGTTTTTAAGTGTTTCCTTTAATGTCCGTCCAAAGCTTAATAAATTTCAGGGATGATACTCTGTCACATTAACGATTTGTATTAAGAATATGTACGTTATACTGTTCATTTTGTGGTTTGTGGTTGCTGCAATGTTGTACCAGACGTTTGGACATTTTGCATCCGACACTACATTCCCCAGTGTCATCAATTCATGGGAGGGGAAGTCAAAAAAAGAAATAAAATTCATAAGACGATCATATTTCGTCTCGTACTTCGATCTAAAGTAAATTTCTAAATGAGATTTGGCATATACCGGCCTATGTTTATATAACGCTCTAGAGAATACAACACATTCCGGGATTTTTCGAGTGAAATTCCCGGGATATTTTCTCTGATTTTCTCTCTCATATAAACGAATGCTTTCATATAGGTTTAGTCTCAGAAAAATTACCAATTTAATTACAAGTATTATGACTTTTATTTCAAAAATCTTCAAATTTGGCCAGAATTTTTATAATATTTTAAAAACCATTTTTGTTTGTCTTCAATTAAATTAAATTATAAATTATAATTTAAAACTTTTTAACTGTAATCGATGAAACTTAATTTGTGTTTAGGAACTTATGAAATGTACACATACAATTGTACAAAATGTCTGCCCATAAGTTCTTCAGAAAATAGGAAATATCTTACAAAAACAAAAGATAATATTCCCAATTTTTAGAAAAAATTGTTGGACAAATGCAAAAATTAGGAAATGCCTTACAAAAACAAAAAATAATATTCCCGATTTTTAGAAAAAATACATTGATATTTTTAGAACAATATATTTTTAGAACTATATATTTTTAGAACAATATATTTTTAGAACCATATATTTTTAGAACAATATATTTTTAGAACAATATATTTTCTAAAAATTGGCAATAATATCTTTTGTTTTTGCAAGGCATTTCCTAATTTTTGCATTTGTCCATGTTTTGATATATGTAGTTCTCGTATATTGGACTAAGTCTTTCTTTTTCTTGGAAAAAGAATCGTCCAATTGTTGTAAAAAGGTTTTAACAAATCAACCAAAATAAATTAATATGGCAAAGGCGTCATCGAATCTTAGATCCATGGATAACAATTTTTTGATCCAAATTCTAAATAAAATTATTACTTATAAACATTGGAACGTATTGATATTTTTAAGGCAACACTGCCACTGAATTTCTTCTCGTTAGTTTTTACTTGCTTTGAAATTTTGGAACAACACTTTATCAATTCAATGATAAACTTGTTAACCGTCTTCAAAAACCAAGTGCACTTGTTATTTGGAAATAGAGATTTGCATATAGATTTTGATATAAGCCGGTCAACCGAATTAAACGGCTCAATTTTCGACCCTCTAATTCGGACACAAATCCTGAATTATTTCTAAAAAACTTCCAACAAATATTACTTTTACTTTTCAAAAGATAAACTTTTCAAAGATAAGTCCTTATACAATTCAGCAAACTCCGCATTTGGAAATGCATATAACATTTGGCGGCATATGTTTTGTCTTTATACAAGATTTCAAATTAAATACAATAAACCGCTTTAGAAAGAATATATTTTGTATTCTGCGGTGCTGTTCTTATTAAAAGTTGTAAGCAAATTATTAAAAGTTCTACAATTTTTATTAATTCCAACAAAAATTCGCATCCAAGCACAAAAACTAATAGAAATTTGAATGCAGATGAGAAAAATATAAATATACTCGTATATCTAAATATAATTTTTACTCGAAGAATTTTATTGAGTAAAACTAGTAAATCTCCATTCCCTGAAAAAATCTCTTTACAGCAAACAAATGCAGGGAGTAAATGAAAGAAGATTGAAGAAAAAAGAATGACTGAATGAGTTTCTTTCCAATCGCATAAAATTTGTAGTGATTTCACTATATTTGCCGATTTTCCGCTCCATCGATTTTTAAAATTTTTTTCATTGGCGGGACCATTATTCTTAAAAATGTATTGAAACAAAACTGCTGTACACATCATTGATTACTTACACACCTTCAAATTATATTCAGCAAGTCTAACACGCTACTGGCCTGCGTCTATTAATCTATCTATAAGTATTGACGTGTCAAAATATTGGAAAAGTGTGAAAATTAAAAAAGCAAAACTAGGAAAACACAAAAAAATACCTCTCGCTGAACCCACTATACGAACGACGTTCTAATCCAGGAACAATTGTTTAATAGTAATCGAATGAAAGACTTTGCAGCACATATCTAACAAATGGATATAATTCTACAATCAAAAGCCATCTATCGGACATTTTATGAAAATAAATCTTACAACCGGCACATGTAGCCCTGTTCGATTACTAATAAATATATATTGTATGAGTATGAGCCGGAAAAGTGGTAAATTGATTTTGAAAATATTTACACACAGAGCGCTAATCATATACAAGAACCGCATTTGTCTCTGGAGAGGAAGTTGGATCAATTAGAATGACTATTATTGGTATCTTGCCTGCTCTCTTTGTTCCATATTTTGATAATTTTGCAATTATTAACACGTGAAAACAATTGCATCTGATATTAACGCCAGAGGTAAATGCGGCCTCTGCATATGATTCTGCTTAATATTTCTAATGAACTTGACTTCAGTTAATAAATATTTTTGTTATTTAAGTGGCAAAAACTTCGGTCGTTTTTCGAAGAAGGAAAAATTAACTTTTAATCTCCTACAAGATATTGTATATTTTTTTTGATATACGAGGTATGATCAAAAAATAACCGTTATTTTCAATTTTTTCAAAAAGTGTTTATTTATTTATCAATAACCATCTTGTCCCCTTCAAAGTAATCTCCCTCAGATATAATACACTTATGCCAGCGTTTTTCCCAATCCTCTGAAACGCGCTTTTTGGTATCGCCAACAGCTCCTGTTTCGATTTTTCTTTTATCTTCTCAATCATAACAAAACGCTTTCCTTTCATCGGTGTCTTCAGTTTTGGAAGAGGGAAAAGACAGCCAAGTCCGGTGAATACGGTGGTTGAGGCATGATTGCGGTTTTGTTTTTGGCCAAAAATTCACGCACAAGCATCGATGTGTGAGCTGGTGCATTATCATGGTGCAAAATCCATGATTGGTTTTTCCACCATTCTGTGCGTTTTTGACGAATTGCTTCGCGCAAACGGCGAATAACTTCTAGGAAGTATTCCTTATGACCTTGATGAATTCATGATGCACCACGCCATTGCAATCGAAGAAAACAGTGAGCAAAAACTTCACATTTGACCGAACTTGACGTACTTTTTTCGATCTTGCCTCTTCTGGACGCTTCCATTGGGATGATTGGACTTTGGTTTCAATGTCATAGCCATACACCCATGATTCGTCACCAGTTATGACCTTTTTGAGGAAACCTGGATCGTCGTTGACGACGTTCAACAGCTCCTGAGCGATGTCCATGCGACGTTGTTTCTGCCCAAAATTTAGCAATTTTGGAACAATCTTCGCTGTCGCACGTTTCATGCCTAAACCTTCCGTAAAAATTGCTTGGCATGAGCCAAACGAAATGCCAACATCATCAGCAACCTCTCTAATAGTGATTTGACGATTATCCAAAATCATTTTCTTTACAGCTTCAATGTTTTCATCGGTTGTTGACGTGCTCGAGCGACCAGGACGAGCATCGTCATTGACATCTTCTCGGCCTTCTTTAAACCGGTTATACCACAATTGAACTTGTGTTTCTGCTCATAGTAGACTCGCCAAACACCACAGTTAACATTTCAAATGTCCTTGCACATTTAATTTAATTTTTTACACAAAACTTAATACAGTTTTTTTGATCTATTTCCTCAAATAGTAAAAAATCGAAGAGCACACCAAAACACGACTAAACCTTTTATCTGTCAAAACCAAACTGACAATCAAAAATGGCTGATATTGTCAACATATATGACAGACATTTGTACCACCAACATAACAGAAAAAATTGCGAAAATCGAATCGAACATACGTAACTCACGAAATTTGAAAATAACCGTTATTTTTTTATCACACCTCGTATATTTTATTTGATGATAAATCAAATGTGGAAATGCTGAATAGTTATATTTGGAAAAAGACAGTCACAGCTAACTAAACTAAAAATAGTTGGAGCTTGTAAATAAAACGTCGATAAGCCTTAAGGGCACAAGGAGTTTCGTAAACTCTCAATAATATTCGCTTCTTCTCATAAGAGGGAATTCATATTATTCAAATTCTTTGATCTCCTATTAATAAGATTTTATTTTTTGGGAAGGAAAGAAAAACTAAAAAGTACAATTTTGGGCCAATGTTGTACCAACCATCTCTAGTTGAATTCTACGATTTGGGCGAGGTGTCATACTTTGTAGCACAAAATATGTCTTCATTTTCTATAGATGAAAATGAGGTACTCTGCATTAGTAAATATTTACGAGCTATAACTTTATGACTGCATTAAGATATATTATTTTCTTTAAAGTGACTAAAATGTAAATCCAACATTTTTCTCTTTATTCAAATGAAATACTTCTTATACCCATTTCACTGGTAATGAAATTCAGTCATATGCAACCAGTTGCCAGTTGAATTTAATTAATAAACGACATATAAACCCTTTCTCTTAAATCTATAAATTATTCTGCCTCATTGGCGATATGTAAATAAAGCTAATGAAGATAATCTTATAACCAAAATTAAATAAAGGGCAAATACTTAATGCCAGAAACCGGCTGCTACGATGCATCCACAAATGTCACTTGTGGTATATAAAGCTTAGAAATATTGTCGAAGTGGAAAAGTCAGTTTTCACCAGTAGCATAAGCAACATGATGTTGCAGCGCCTGAGTTACCTATCCGTTTTAGTGCTAACGTTTGCTAGTGTCAGCATTTCCAAACCAATAGATGTTTTGGGAGAGGACAATATTCCATATGAAATCGATGTATCTAAGTTGGAGGATGAAATAATTGGTCACACTGTAGAGGATAAATTATTTCTGCAACATTTTCTGAGCAAATGGAGGCCAGCTATAAATGTCGACCCTGAAAGTTTAGCTGCGGTGGACAACACTACACCTACTGTTATTAGATTGGAGACTGCGGCCGCGAACACTGTTCCTTCCATAACTACGAAAATCACTACAACGGAGGCCTCAACAACCGAGCCCACGACAACCGAGGCCTCAACAACGGAGGCCACAAAAGCAAATGAGTCGGCCACCGCAATTCCTTTAACCTCATCCACCCCCATACATCATAGTCCTATAAAACAATTAAATTCATTTTATCCATACGTTCTAAATCCAAATGGCTTTTTTCCCTATTCGGGTATGGGTCCTTCTAGATGGCCTCCATTTGGTTATTATCCACTTTCTACATACAATATGCTGCCGCAAATGACCATCATGCCGGTACCAAGTGTTCAACAATTTCCCGTCTATCCCACGTTTCCTGTCTATCCGTCTCCACAATTTTCTGGACCCGTCTATAATGCTTTTGCTCCATTTAAGAAATAAATAAAAGTGTTTGTAAGCACATTCTGAATAGAGTTTTATTTGTCGAAATCGAGAGATATAGTAAAACAATAATTACGCTACTTTGTTTCCTACATTGGTTAAGTAAAAAGTTCTGGGCGTTTTCCACTAGATGTCTTCAGTGAATCATACTTCATGACGCATCGGTTCATAATGCATGGCGATTCAGAGATAACATCACGTTTAAAAAAAAAAAAATCTTGCGTTGGATGACACCAGCTACAACATTCCAATTTCTACACAATCTTCAGTGTTACACCTGCAAAAATTTATGGACCCAATATACTATCAAATGCAACAGCAAAGCGATGGTTTCAACGATTCCGTTTTGGTAATACGAACGTTAAAAATGATGCGCATTCTGATAGGCTTAAATATCGATGAAGTGATGGAAATCTTCAAGGCGGACAGCTTACCAGATTGACGTACCACAAGACGTACGTATTTTCAACGTATCGCTAGAAACTACTAGAGCTTGAATCTGGTATTCTACTGCATCTGCCGTATGGATCAAATCTGGCACCAAGTAATTAACACCTTTTCAAGCATGTAAAAATGTTTGTGATTGCATTAAACTGACATCAAGAGAGTTTTGTGAAAATGAATTGGTTTATTTTTACCAATAAGAACGAAGGGTTTTTCAATAGTGGCATTATGAAATTGCCCTCAGAATGAACAAAAGTTATGGAGCAAAATAACGCATATTTGATCTAAATCAGATATCCTAACTATGTTAATTTCATCGTCGAAATAAAAGTAAAAACGCTTTATTTTTAGTTAATGATCTCAAAAATCATCTCTGGTAATGGCTAAGCAGTGTGCTGCCTTCATGGAGAGAACACTTATTCAACATATTAGTCCCAGAAGACAAGTCCAGAAGCAACTATGGGGCAGGTTGCTCAATATGAAACCAAAACGAAGTAAGAATAGAACTATCTCAGCTAGGGGCACCAAGATGCAAAGCTGTTCGAGACCGATTTAGAGAGGACGATTTAAAAAAATACGAAATAAATGCGGATGAAGTATTGACGATGAGACCTTCCAGACATAATTGGAGCCATACAGTGGAGGTCTAAAGTAAAGTATATCGGGACACAAATTTTATCGCGTTGCCAAAATTCTATTTATGATCAAATTGGTTATCGACAGTACCAGATGTTTAAATGGGCAGTTTATCTCTTAGAGCTTGTGAGATACATGCATTAAACACGATTTTTGGTTTATTATTTTCACACTTTTCTTAACCAAATCAACCTTTTTAGAAACTTGTGAAAACAATCCCATAATTCCCAAATATAAATCAAAATCATTCAAAAACGCAATTTTTCACAAATCTTCCTATTATTATTTATTATTTATATATATATAAAAATCAATTGCTGTGTGTTAGTCTCGCTAAAGCTCGAGAACGGTTGGACCAATTTGGCTCATTTTGGTCTTAAATTATTGGTAGAGTATTCCGGAAGGTTTAAAAGGTTTTATTTGAAGTGATAGATGGCGTTGGAGATGAGATTTTTGCAAAACAACGTTTGCCGGGTCAGCTAGTAATAAATAAATGATAAAAATAACTATGTAAAGGGTGTCCTAACAAGAACGCAAGGTTTAAATTTGGCGCCATTCGAAGTGTCATTGTTTGACATTTGAACAATTGTTATTGTTTGCTAGTACAAAGTACGAGGTTAGTAAAAATAGAGCGCTACACGAATGAACAACGCATTCTCATTGTGAAATTGTTTTACCAAAATGGTGAAAGTTTTTCGGCTACAGTTCGCAAATTGCGATTCATTTGGGGTCACAATAATGCTCCAAAAGAGTCAACTGTAAAGAGATTAATGGATAAATTTTACAAAACTGGGTCTGTTAGTGATGTAAAGACAACAACGCGCCTTCGACCAGGTCGATCGACCGAAAATGTCGCAGCTGTACGTGATAATGTCGCTCAAACTCCATCCACTTCAATTCGACACCGACCTCAGCAAATTGGTGTCTCCAAATCCACTATGCAGCGAATTTTGACGAAAGATTTGCATCTTCATGCATACAAAGTTCAATTGACTCAGGAGCTGAAGCCAGCTGACCATGGACAGCGAAAGGAGTTCGTTAATTGGGTATTGGGGAGACAACATGAAAATGCTGATTTTACCGATAAAATCATCTTCAGTGAAGAGAACCATTTCCATCTTGATGGCTGGCTGGTGAGGAAAATCCTCGAGTTATTTACGAGAAGCAAATGCATCCTGGGCTGGAGGAATCATTGGACCTTTTTTTATGAAAATGAGGCATGTCAAGCACAAACAGTCAATGCTGTTCGGTATCGTGAAATGATAACCAGTTTTTTCGTGCCTAGAATTGAAAAAATGAATGTGGAGGGCATGTGGTTTCAACAAGACGGCGCCACATGTCATACAGCCAGAGAAACAATTCAATTGCTGCATCAGTCATTTAAATCTTGCGTTCTTGTTGGGACACCCTTTATTTTTGCCATTTGTGGTAAAGGGTACTCAAACCCTAATTATTTGTTCATTTTGAGGACAATATATATTCTCTGTTCCAATAATAATAAAAATTAAATTTTCTTTACTTAAATATATCTGTTTTTTTTTGTTCGCCGTTGTAGATGACTTTGATTCGGCGTTTCTCAACTTTAGCAGAGCCCCAAAACTCTAGTTTTTATTGCTTTTATCTAGTTCGACCACTTATAGGGAAGGAATCGTCCACCCTCAAAATTTCTGTTGCAATAGATTTGCATCGATTCCTAAACACTATTTGGCAAAAGCACGAACGAATCTTATAGCTTAAGTTAATTTTTTCACTTAGAAAAGGCGATACTAATGTGGGTATTAGGCAGAGCCTTATATATAGCAATACTCGTATGTCCGCAAGCCTTGTAAATCGGTATTGGATAGGGGGTTTTCGTTATACGATAGATCCTGGAAAAGATTCAAGAACAACAATGAACACGTGTCCACTTTTCGGCGACTACATAGCTCCAAATGACAACACTTTAAGCCAGATATATGTGTAATCTGAATTTTGTATCCCTGCTAAGCTGGAATCGATTGATAAGAAGTCTTCAGTGAAGAAATGCAAAGATTTTTATGAACAATTTATTTTTCATTTCATTTAATTATTTAAGTCTAGGGAACAAAATTTCCTTACAGACTAACAATGACAAAACAGTAATAATTTTATATTATATATATTTAAAATAGAAATATTATTATATATTTAAAGTAGAATTATTTATTCTTAGAAACCTGTTAAGATATAATCGAAACAAATATTGAGATGAGTCAAACTCTATGAGTTGATTGGAATCTTGATTCAAGGCATATTCATTAATTTCATTAAGAATATAAAATCCACAATTCAGAAGACTGTTTTTTGCATAAAAAGTGCCGAGGTATATCAAAAATATGTGTTCGCCAGAGAGACCTAGGTGGAACGTAAATTGGAATCTGTGCCAAAAGGTTAGAACGGTCCGATTATATTAAAAACAAATAGCGCTGTCTGGAAGTTACGACGATATTCTAATGTCTGTAACCCAAGTAATAAACATTTTGAATTGTAGGTTGGGAGAGCTTCTACAAATCCAAATGAAGAAAGAGCAAACTTTACAAACACACGCTGCACCCGTTCGATAGGTGCAATATAAATATTGGAATGTGGATAACAAATAATAGCGCAATAATAATAATATTCCAACTTAGATCTAACATATGATGTAAAAACGATTTTAACTATATTGGGGTCAGAAAATTCTGAACAATTCCTTTTAATGTAAGCAAGAACTTTATACGCCTTTTTCAGAGAAAAATTACCAATTTTGAACACTGCATGAATCGGATTTCTGCAACGCGAAAAAGAAACATGAATATGTACACTTATCCGTGTTCAATGAAGCTTATTTAAAAGGCACCATTTATTAAGACTGTCTATTTCTTTTTGAAGATCTAAGACATCATTAAATGTATAAACTTTTAAAAATACTTTTAGATCATCTGTCATTAATAAATAGTGTGAATTAATAAATAGTGTGAGTTTCATAACAAATGATGCCTTAGATAAGTAGCATCTTAAAAAAACATATGCTATGGGATATGTTATTGCAGCCTTCTCTACAAATGAGATGGAATCGCAGAAGAGTTATTGGTAAACGAAGACTAAACTAAGCGAAAAGATGCTGGTTCTACCCAAGCCGCTGTGCCACCCCAAATCATGGTTATTAACAGGAGCGTATAAAATAGTTCTGCATCGTTAACGAAAAATAGAATTGCGTGAATCAGTGTATATACGCCGATATTGTCTTGATAAAGCTATAGCATTGGCTCAGCCGTGTTGTGCGAATCGATGAAGCCGCTAAAGTATGAAAATGTTTCGGTAATGAACTCGATGAAAAAGAAAGAAGAACAGAAACCTAAGCGATTGCAGAGATTAACAGAAATTTACGATTCACATGAATTTGATTGCCATACAGGTGAGATACAGCCAAATGCTTCTTTTGGTTGCGACTTTTGGATCACACAAAATGGATCACTCAAACTCTATTTTCGTTTTCGATGATGTTTCCTATTCAGATGATATGAGCCTTATACAGATGTACGATCACGCTTAAAAAAAGAAATATTAATGAAAAATATCAAATGATAATTCATTTATGACATAAACTTTCACGATAGTCAATTTTTTTCTTTAATTAAAATATTATTCCAACAAACTGATTCCTGATGATTCATAGTCCTGCGATTACATATAAATTGGTTTAGCCGATTTCAAATGCCTACAAATTGGCCTAATTTCAAACTCCCATTGTTTCACTGGTTATTTATCTTTCCGAAATGTTAGTTTCTGATATTCTTACAAAGGAAGATATTTAAAATTTGGAGCATTTCTTTGTCCGTCACTGCTATTGTGAAAAAGTTACCACATTTGGTTGTTCAACTTTACAATCGTGACAAACGTAGTCGATAGCATAATCTTTATATTGTAGATAGTTAATATTACTCGTCTAGTCTTTATCTATTATGACAAAATACACTGCCAGTTTTTCTGCATTTCAAAGAATTTTTTTAAGTCAGCAGCAAAACCAAATGTTTACTCATTTCCAAC
>JAHXMU010018805.1:0-11768 GCA_019455685.1 Philornis downsi
ATAGAACGTGCATATTTAAAAAATAGATTAAAAAATAAATACAAAAGTTATGGTTAAAATAAATCTAAGGCATTATAGAGTAATAAATGGAGCTTACTTTTTAAAAATAACATCATCTAAATGGTGACCCTCTCTACGACGGCACTCCTCTAACCACAAACGAAAATTATTGAAAACTTTCTTCAGTAATACTGGTGTAATGGCTGTCATTTCACCATGGATATTCTCCTTGAGCTGAACGATGTTTCTTGGATTATTACTGTAGACTTTGTGTTTGAGGTATCCCCACAAAAAAAAAGTCAAGAGGCGTCAAGTCTGGACTACGTGGGGGCCATGGGATATCATGTTCCAGAGAACATCTGCTTCACCACCGCCATGGAGTCACTTGATGGGTGACAGGTAGCTCCATCTTGCTGGAATCAAGTTCTAGAATTCACTATTCTTGAACTTTCAATTTCTGGAGCCAAAAATCCGTCCAACATCTCAACATAGCGTTCCGTATTAACCGTGACGTTTTGGCCCCGCGCATTTTCGAAGAAAAAAGGACCAATTATTCCTCTGCCAGAAATTGCTGCCCATACTGTCACTTTAGGACTATGTAATGGTTTCTAGTGTTTGATTTTGGGATTTCCACTGTTCCAGTAACGACAATTTTGACGGTTTACGAACCCATTCATAAGGAAATGAGCCTCGTCAGAGAAAAGGATATTGTCAAAATTGAAAAATCGATTAAGCATTTCATTAGCAAATGCGAGCCTTGCTATGAAGTCAGACTCTTTCAATTCTTGTGTTAATTGCAGCTTATATGGATGCAGTTTAAGATCCAATGTTAAAATTCGTTGCAAACTTCGTCGCGATAATTGTAAGACAGACAATCTCTTGCGAGTCGACATTTGTAGATTTCCTCGTACTGACTCCATAACTCTCTCAACATTGTCTTCGGTCTTAGATGTTCTTGGGCGACCACTTGCTTGTGGTTTAAATGTTGAACCGGTCTCTTCAAAACGCTTTACCCATATTTTAATTAAATTAGCACTCGGAGTTTCACTAATTCGCCGTAGTCCATATTCTGCACAATACAGTCGCCTAGTAGCAATATATGAACGAGAGTTGTCGTAAAATGCGCGCACGCAAAATGCGCGACGCTTCCCGTCAAAGTGGTTCATAGCGACTAAAACTCCATGAGTCCGCCAACCCAACGATGTAGGCGCCCCCCGCCCGCGCCTTTTCTACCCTGCAAAAAAAGATGATGCAATATGTACGTTCTATTGTGCCACCCTGTATTTACGCTATGGCAAATTCCATTGAAGACCCAAGAAAAGCAGATAGACACGCATCACCTATGTATTCGTCGACTACAAAGCTGCCTTTAGCAGTCCGATAAGAGAACAACTATATGAACCTGTAATCGATTTTTGCCACTCCTGCAAATTTAACACCTCTTTAACGAATGATACCAACTAACAGAAAGTTTGCAATGAGGATAGGCAAACACCTAAGTGAGTCAGTTTACATCAGGCAATAATTTGCAGTAGCAGCCTATCGTGTGACCGCTTCAACGTACTTTTGGTGATGATTATGAGGAAAGATGCAGTCAACAAGATTGGAAACAATTTACGCCATATGTTACAATAATTGACACCATATGTTGTTTGAGAAGGCTGATGATATCGACATCATAGGCCGGAAGCTGTGACATGTTAATGCAGCCTTCTCAAGCATTTAACGGTAGATGAGGATAGAACCAAGGTATTTGTTCTGAGTAACAAAAAGTGAATTGCAAGCAGTACTGCCAATTTAACTTTTTCCCGTTATTTTTTTTTTTTTTTCAACCTGCTTAGGGGGCAAAATTTGGATTTAGTTTTCAATTTTTTCTTTTTTTTCATAAATACGTTAAATTATTTTTAGGGTTTTTCATTAAATATGTTATTGCAACTTGTTTTATTTAGCCAATAAAAAACATACAAAAATCATATTTGCTATTAAAAATAACTTAATGGAAAAGGATGTGACAACGTCAAGTTCCTGCGGCGATGAAAGAATGGTTCTAATAATGAACTAAAGAGCCTCAAAATTCTATAAAAGCATATGCCATTAGGAGTGGAAGTAGGCTAAAGCTTCATACAATGCCATGGCGTTTTTTGATAAGTACAGGATGGCGCACTAATTGGACTGCAATAAAAAATTCAAATAACTTCCTTTTAATCAATATAATTCATTTATTTATTTATTTTTTTTTTTCTTTATTTTATAAAAAAAAATTCAATTTTATTTTATTTAACCAATTTATCTTCAAATATCATATATATTATAAATGACTTATTCACTCATATGCGGACAGCTGATCAGAAAATTATTCATTGCGGCTTGAAGTGTTAAAGTCGGGGTTGCCTCAATTATTGTTGTAAAGAACTGTTTCAATTCTGTCAAATTTCTGGTTTCATTTTGTACGCCTCTTGCTTGACATAATCCCATAAAAAAAGTCTGGTGCAGTCAGGTCAGAGGACCTTGGGGGCCAGTGGAAAGTGGATTTTCTGGATATTAATTTGTTTGGGAATTTTCGTTAGAGCTCCGCCATAACCAGTCTGGCAATGTAAGCAATTGCTTGCATCTTGCTAAAACCAAATGCTGTTGAAACGGATACGCCTTCGGTGCAAAAAACTTCTTTAACATCTTTAAAAAGCTGCTACTATTGACAGTTGACTGTAGCACGATTCGTACGCCACCTTGTAGCTTCAAATTGAGCGATGGCCTTGGTTTTACTGACTTTAGGGACATTATTCGATTGCGGCTTATTGTTATAGATGCGATACTTCAGTTCAGTTGCACATTTTTAATAGCCATTTTATATCATCTACGCAAGAGATAACCATATCCTTAGATGATTCACGCAGAATGTTTATTGTGACGTTCGTACCCTGCTGCAATCACATGACCTCTAAGAATATCGATGGATTTAGGTCAAAAGAATTCGTTTGCCATTAATCTACAGCGCCTGCAGCCGACTTTGATGGCCTCACCATAGTTGTTTTCCAAGAAGTACGGACCAATCATGCTTCCATTCCAAAATCCACACCAAACTACGACTTTTCGAATGAATATCTTATTGGTTGGCATTGTCCCACATAAGACAACTGTATTTGTGAGCATATCTATACATCCAAAGGTACGTCTGATGGTTAAAAATGATTTTTCGGATAAAATTGAGGATCTTCTCCAAACGCTCCGAAGCTCAGTCAATGATGAAATGGCATTATTTATAGTCATTACTTTTGAGATCCTAGGTCGTTTGGATCCTTTATGGAGGCAAGCTTAAGTCCCGACGCAAAATTTATACAAATTAAAGTCCGTGAAAAAGAAGTAAAAAACGACAAAAGGGAACTGATCACCACCATAAATTGCGATTCACAATGGGCTGGACGTTAACTCCTGGGTAAAAGTCCAAGTTCTTGTGCACGGCGGGGCACCGACTGCCTCGTCTTCTCCTGGATACTTTCATGGATAGCAGCTTTGTTGCTTTAAAGGTCGATCTGACGTTCCTTAGACGTACGTCTATTGGCTGATCATTAACCGAACCTGTCGTCTGCAATTTGACCACCAAATTTTAGAGAGTCGGCTTTGAAGGGCTCTACATCTACTGTAAAATAGACTGTCAATATTGACTAGCAACATTTGAGAAACCCATTATTATCAGTTTGCTTTAAAAATGTAATTAAAAACTTAGTCAAATATCCAGACGTGTACTTACAAAATGATGGAGTCGGAGTCCCAGTCCTGCATTTATATGAAGCTAAAATATATATCGAAATCGTGCTTTTTCAAACAGCAGGACTTAGGGGCCGCTCAAGTTTAGTTCAGTTCTTACTGCTGAGATTTTGTACCTATGCAAAAAAGCAAAAACAAATCGAATATCTATTGCAGGTATAGGAGTAAATGTAACTTTATTTTGAAACTATTTTAACAAACAAAATTTAACTTATAGCTACTTGGCAATTCCTTCAAAGTCTCGCACATAAACCATAGAAGAATCCCTATTAATTTAAGATTATGTCCTTTAAAAGAAATACAACTTATACAGCAAGAACTCTATTCTTATATAACACCTTTGGGTGTATTTATCTCACGATGAAGTTGTAAAACCGCAATGGGTTTTCCCATTATTTATGCTTCTTTTTTTATTGGATTTCTTTATTGCAACCCGTACTCAGTCGTATATTGCTGCAGTTTATAAATATTTGACAGTAAAAATATTACATTCTCATATTACTAACAGTACTAGTTCGCTGTGTTTGCTAGAGGGACGACTTCCACAACTTATTAGCATTTTTATAACTTCCTTTGCTTTCTTATACTGTCGCATCCTTACCGCACTTCCTCCCATTGCTTGACTCCCAAAGAACCGCCAAGAGAAAACGCCCCAAACAAACAGGATTCGATTGCATAAATACAAAGAGGTAGAATTCGCTCTACCGCTTTCTCTCTCTCTGCCGTCGCTCTCTCTCTCTCTCACTGTTTACCACTCTTTCGCACTTAAACTTATGTACAAGTTTTTACAATAAATTCTTGAAAGAAATACGTATGGAAGAAGTAAATTCCAAAAGTATGGCAATATTTATTTGAGGCAACAGAACAACAAGCCAGGAGCCAGCATTGAATGTGAACGGTGGCCGTCGTCGGTCCATATCCAAGCAGAGCCTACAAACTGCAACCAATAATTCACATCACACATTTTGCAATACTAACTAAACAAATAAATAAGCAGAGTACCCCAGTGAGTGCATCCAAAAAGATTGTTGATAATTTATTTTCAATATTTATATGCACTTGTTTCGAAAACCACCCAATACACCTCGCCCGGTTACTCCTCACCCACCTCCGGGCGGCCCTTTGTGTCTTGGGCATACTGAAAATGCATTTTATAAGAGAAGAAATGCTATAATGCGAACATTCTTGATTATAAATTACTTTCTGGGGACAAATGATTCTTCGGGTATCGCATGGCACAGTGGGGTTATGTCGCAAATAGAGGAAAACTAATACAGTCAAGTGAAATCAGCCGAAATTTTGAATTAATAAAACAATTTTCTGTGGAAAAATTAAAAAATTTACTTTTTAAAGTTCTACAGACTGGTTATTGAGACAAATTTTGTCTGATTATCTCCTTAACTAAGCGGTGGATTGCACAAAACATCATAATTTGCAATTATAAAGAAAAAATTGGGAAATCTGCAAAATTTAGCAAATAGTCAGTACAGAAATATCAGTCAGTTGAACTGACTTACACCCAAATGTCCATTTGCTCTGGTGCAAAAGTACGCCGGGATCCAAAAGGGACGTGGCAAATCTCTAGGTTTTTGTACAATTGAAAGAAAGATATAAATTCAGGATTAAATTAGGTAATTTGTATGGGAGGTACCAGAAATGGCGGGATTATCCCTTCGGGTTTTGTTCACATTTTACCAAACATTACAATTAAATATTATTGAATAAAAAGAAAATACAACAGCCCAGGGATTAAGGTTTATAGGAGAAAAATGTAATTATATATAAGTAGTATCAATTTGTTGGGATTCGACTGAAACATAAGCACATTTGATAAAAACACTATTTTACGATCTAAAATTCCGATCCAAAAATAAAATTTCTTTGGCCAAATGAAAAATTCCACCAACTACTTTTTCATTGCTATAATAACAGTCATGAAAATGTGAAGAAGACACATCGTAAAAAACGCATTCTTCCTATAACAAACCTATGTTAAATTCATTGGTGATTATGCAAATTTTCACCAGTTTGCTCCAAAAAGTGCGGTGAAGTTCAGCTTCCTCGGATGCACATCTTTTGCTAGGTCAGCAAAATAAATGCATCTAAGGAAGCAAACATTCATCATATTTTGTGATGGGGAAGTGATGAAAAATTGCATTATCAGCAAGGAAATTATTAGGTGCGCAACTAAAAAATGCAGCTTTATTATGAAAGCATGTTTGTATGATCCATCCATATGATCCATCAAAAGTTTTGCCCATCGCTAGTTACTACTTTTCCCCAAATTTTTGACAAAGCCCGAATTCCATCAGGGGGAAACTGTTCATCTTTTGAGGCTATCCACTAATCCATTCCTTAATGTCGTCATATGACTGGAACTGCTTGTCATCTAGACCGTGTGCCATGGAACGGAACAAGTGATAATCGGATGGCGCAATATCTGGAGAATATGGCGGATGGGATAAGACTTCCCATTTCAGCGTTTTCAGGTAGGTTTTAACGGACTTGGCCACGTAAGGCCGTGCATTGTCATGCTGAAGAATTAATTTTTAGTGCCTCTCCGCGTATTGTGGGCGTTTCTCGCAAAGAGCTCGGCTCAACCGCATTAATTAAAGCCGATACCCATCTCCTGTGATGGTTTCGCTTGGTTTCAACAACTTGTAATAAATAACACTGACCTGG
Source organism: Philornis downsi (assembly GCA_019455685.1). Classification (NCBI taxonomy): domain Eukaryota; kingdom Metazoa; phylum Arthropoda; class Insecta; order Diptera; family Muscidae; genus Philornis; species Philornis downsi. The sequence goes on from JAHXMU010018805.1 coordinate 6,448, forward strand.
TCCCCCCAAATACAGAGCATAACCTTCGCAGCGTGAATATTCGGTAGACACGACGATGAAGGAGCATAACCGGGCAGCCTCCATGACTTTCTTTTCTTTGGATTGTTGTAATGAATCCATGGTTATAATACGATCAAGAAAACCCTTTTTCGTCGCTGAAGCTTCGTCGCTGCGCTTCAACTCATAAAGCTTACTTTTGAATCATTCCCAACGCATGCAGTCACTTGGAAATATTTTGGCGGGTAACTCCTAATACTGGAGCAAGCTCTACCTGCGTTTGACACGGATCCCCAGTGTCTTCGAAGGATTTTCGTCTTCCTTCACGCGAACGGTAGTCAACATCAGAAATACCGTCTTTAAAGCGATGAAACCAATCCCGACACGTTGTTTCACTTAGAGCAGCATCTCCCTAAACGTTTTGAAGCTTTCGATGAGCTTCAGCCGCTGTTTTCTTCGGTTGAAACAAGAAAATCAAAACTTCCTGCATATGAAGATTATTTGGAACAAAATCATACATATTCACACAACCAAAAGAATATAACGACAAAAAAAAATCACTATGGTGTCGAGGCGGTATGTTTACCATATGCCTAAGCTTGGTTCATGACGTTTACGTTATGGCAGAATCGACTAGCATTAACAGCTGGCACCATCTATTGGCAAATAGCAGGAACTTAGTTGCGCACCTAATAACTAGTAGGGGGAAGCAATATTATATGATGCCCCTTCTCTACATATTCGTGAGTGATTAAAATTCAAATCTTTAGTTGACATTTTTTATTATTCAAGAGAATAGTTTTTTGGTCCAGAAAATGTTTCTTCAAATTATGTGGTCAGAACAGAAAAAAAACAATTGCACTAAAACTGCTTTCCAAAAATCACGGGTAGGTGTTGTTTTTATTACCAAATCTGCGCGCAGAATCTGTAGAAAACCAATAGACAGACACAGAACTGTCTGTCTACAGGATCGAAGCTTATACTGTGCAATACTATGGATGGACATTAACGATATAGATTTTTATGGAGATAGGAAATGTATCAATTTAATTTGATCTCTGAATATTTATTATTTTCATAGATAGAATGGCAAACTTAATATATCGGTCATCAGATAAGGGAGAATAAATAAATGGTTTCTCAAAATCTTTAAAAGGAGCTTCTTTTAAATGGGTCTTATTGAGTCCCCTAAGAATTGGATTTTGGAATATTTCTTATTAAGATGTTTTACTTCATTTGGAATTGGATAGGAATTATAAATAGGAATTAAACCAGTGTTTTCAAGTACTCATCAGCGTAATTTTGAAAGAAAAAGTTCTTGGTTGGGAACAGTAAATATGCATGGATTGCGTCCTTAGAAGTGGTGAAAATGTGATTATATTTGAACGGCTTCCACCTTTTTTTCTGTGGATATGAAAAAGTTTTTAAATTGAGAAAATTAAGTAAAGACATTTTAGATCATAAGACATAAGAAGACATTGAAGACCATAATCATTTATTGCTGTAAACCTTGAATATTGAAGACAACTGTACCTATATATGAGCAAAATGAACCATAATTTGTGATCAATGTGAACAATTCTGCGATCGCTTTGAAAAAGGGAATGTCTAATCTCAAAAATAAACTATAAAGAAAACCCTGGAATACGAGTATACTCGATCCAAACACCTAAATGCAAACAAACACAAATTGCGGCGTTTATGTTCCGATCACAGTAGAAAAAGTCGAAATTTGACGAAAAACCATAAATTCTGTCATCTCCTAAACTAAGAGCCAGTTGCTGTAAGAATTAGAATTTATGATCAATATGAAAATAAAAAGAAAATTAATATGGAAACGCTAAACAACTGAAGAAATTGGCAGAAAACTTAGAAAAAATTCGACCATCTCCGTATAAACGCAAAAAACTACGATCACTTGTCGCCTCCTTTATAGTTAATCCATTTGAAATTAACGATTAAATTATTACTCAGTGATACCAAAAAAAAAAAAAAATCCTCCCCACTGTGTTCACGATACCTAAAGACTGAACTGTATTGAACAAAAAAATTCGAAAGGATAACACAAAAACTAACACTAACTAACACGCTCAAGGAGAACACAATTTTGTTTCTGCTATTTTTGTAAAGTTGTTAATATTTCAATTTTATTTATACTATTTATTTTGAACTTCCGGTGGTTTTTCAATTACATAGTTTTCACTCAGTTTGTTGGAGGTAATGGTGGTTGGATGGCGGTTGTTTTACCTTAGAGCTTTTGTGTTCAATTTTTTTCTTTTCTTATTTTCTTTTTGCGAGTTTCCTACTTCTGATTTACTCTGGTGTTCGAGATTTTTGTTAATTTCGTTAACGAAAAAACAACAAAAACTGCGAAGCGAACAAACTACAAAAAAAAAAAACAGTTACAGGCTTTGGCAGAAGCCTCCTTCGATGTGTAACTTCACCTTGTATTCAATTAGATGCGGTTAACTCTTGCGGCTGTTATCCTGCAAACATTACACTGCGTGTAGTACTTTCACAAGGAGATGTATGTAAGCGTATCTGTATCCATGTGTGTGTATCATTGTATATGTATGTGTGTGTGTGTGTATATCCGTATAGTCATGTAGTATTTTTCGTTAGTTTTAATAGAGTTTCGGGAAGGGATGGGTTTGGAAAAACTTTAATTTGTTTACAAGCTGAGTCTTTAAATTGAGTTAACATAACATTTATGTACGAGCGCAATGTGTAACGAGTGCAAAAGTATGCGAATTTTGTTCTACCACAGTCAAAAACAAATACGAGTACATTGGTTGGCCAAAGTACAATGGTGCAAAAGAGGTTTTAAGTTGAATATGTAGTAATAATAGTATGAGATTCTATGAAGGCGCCGACAGTGTTCGCTGAAACAAAATATTTCTGTTTTTTAGCCATACAAAAAGATTGTCCGTCCGTTGTTTTAAATTCTGTCTACATTTTTAAGAAAAATGTCAACACACACTGCTTAGCCGAAAGCTATACAGTGCGTCCTCCCTGTATTATGCTCGTTTTTGCTATACAGTCTCCGTTTTTGAATCTATGGTTGACTTTTCGTATATTCTGATTTTTGTTCATTATTTAGTTAAATATTATTCAGTTATCCCAATTCGAATAAAAGGACTGGTTTCAAAAGTTAAGTTCTACAAACAATTATTTGTTATTGCTAACGAAATTTTAAAATTCACAAAACTTCTAAAATCGCGTATTTTCGGTTTTAGTCAAAATACCAGCTTTAGCGCCATCTTTAGTGACATTTTTGCCAACAACAACTTCTATGCAATTGCGTGCGATGGACACATGCATAGACAAGAACCTGTGATAGTTGAGTTATATAGAGTTATCCATTTTTCGGTCTTAAAAATAAAGTTAAATAAAACACACATAAAACTATAGTTTCGATGGAACTTTTGTTTCATTATAATGCTTGAACCTTGCCATTATGTAGGAAATATAATGTCATTTAATTAACCGTCTTTAGATTGGTTGCCATAGTGGATTCTTTTGAGATAGTTTTGAGTCTTTTTTTCGCACATGTCCGGCGGTATATCAGCGATAATTTAAAGAATGGTGCTCCATAATGGTGCTGATATAATCCCACAAAAAAAACACATATCGTTCAGCTCATAACTTTCAATTGCAAGCCAAAAAGTCGGTTATCTTACGGCCATAGCACTCTGAATTGAAATTCGGATTGTCCGCCATACTTTCACTAGCAGAAGCGATATTTTCGGCAGTGCATGCATTGCGATGATGTACAGGCCTGACTACATTTGTCACGTTTCCAGTCTCTTTAAATTTCATTATAATCTTGCCAATTCCTTGCACAGTAGGTCGATTATAACGACCATAATTACACAGTAATGCACGAAAAGTGCCCTCGTTTAAATCACCGCTTTTGTAGAGGGTTTTAACTATTTTTACGTTTTCTTCGATTGCTAAACGATCCATATTTGTAAATAGCAAACGTTTTGCTAAGTAAATAACATTTCAGATGAGAGGTATTTAACAGCTGACAACCTTGCCAGATCGGTGGTTTTAAACCACTAAATGAATAACCACGTGTAATTTTAGCCTCATAATCCTAGATGCATATCTTTCATTCGTTTAGCAAACTTAGTTCTAAGAATGAAAGTGGTAGAGAGTTTCTAAAAGAATCAAGCAATTCACTACCTCTACTCTATCACACTTTTGTACCAAAGCAAAATGGAAAATATGTAAGTCTTTTAGTATCGTGGAACGTATTTCCACATCAACCTCAACTTTATTAATTCCTTCTAACGTACAAAGTTGCTCTATTTATACTAAAATTACTTATTCTAGAAAATGCTACAATATTTCAGAGAGAACACATATTTACATAATAAGTACAAGAAAGACAAACATATTTACAGAATAGTGTTGTTTGTCATAGACTTAATTCTAGAATGTTCTTATTTACCTAACAAGTGAAAAGGAGATAACAATAGACTTTATAATGGAAGTGAGAGGAACAAACATAACTTGCTGTCGAAAACGTAATTCTAGAAAAGTCCCACCCACAGATAAAGAGGGAAAGAGATTACATGTACCATACTGGAATGTTCTGGGAGCGGTTATGATGATCTTTCTAGAATATACACTTAGAGAAATTACACTCATATACTACAGTCTGTTCTCCTGACTGAAATTCTTATACTGGTTAAACCGAAAGCCTCTATCATAAAAGCCAGAGTGTATTCAGTCTAGAAATACTCGTACATGGCATTTCAAAAAATTATAGCATATGTGTATATTATGCGAATGGGAACGCTAATTCGTCGAAGACGGGAGCATTTATTTTTTTTGTAGTGTATTGGGATTTGAAATCAAAACCTATCGTTTTTAAACCAAACTCGTTGAGTTAACAGTTTCCAGCAGAAAAAAAATGGAAGTCATTCGATAAGAATAGTATTTTCATAGCTTTCGCAAATGCAATATGAGCATATTTTTCGCTTCTCGGAATGATCTTTTTAATAACACCAAAGGGACTGATGAAGTTATAATCGATAGTCGGTTTTTGCTATTAATTTGTACTATTTTTTTCTAATACATAAACTTAAAATTGTTTAATATGTATTTAAAATTGACGTTCGTTAATAATTTAGTTGAATAAGCTATGTCAAATCTGTTTAAAAGAAAAAAAAATTGTCATGAAAAATGGTCTAAAGAGTTTCCATTGCTTTAAAGGATGTGGTGAAAAGGCAGTGAAAGGCGTCAAAAACAACAGCATCTCTAATATGATATACAGGGTTGCCCATATTCGACGGACCCATGTTTTTTAAAAAAAA
>JAHXMU010018811.1:0-10412 GCA_019455685.1 Philornis downsi
TAAGATTGCCAACCGCCAAATTTTTATTTTTTTTCTTTGATTTTTTTAAAAAACATGGGTCCGTCGAAAATGGCGACCCTGTATTTCCCAAGCCATAAGAAATAACCAAGACAAGTGAGCATGTTTTTGCAAGGGCTAACCGATGACGTTAAAATTGTTGAAAGCTGATGAAAAACGTGGGTTAGGCAGTAAAACACACAGTAAAAATTAGTCAAACTAGGGTTCCATTCTTTGGGCCTCCACTGTGTAGTTCTGATTACATCTGGAGTGCCGGAGTGCAACACTTCAAAAACGTCTGTGTGAAATTTCTTCAAAATCGGTCAAACCGTTAAGGAATGTCATAATACTATTCCATTTTTTTTCGTTTACCCCCACTGTGTGATGATGGAAAATGTATGTAAGTGAGTTTATTTGACTGAAAAGACTGGTTCAAAAGACTTTCAGTTTGGGATCGGGCTAAAAATCGGTTTTCGGTTTTCGGTTTCGATCAACTTATCTGACATGCATGTGACATACATATATGTTTATATCCAAGCAGAGGTCAATTTTATATGTCTGGCGAACACTGCGATTAGTTGAGTAGTCTAGTAAATGCTTCTCCAACTAACTTTCGAAATCGAACATACTATATCTAAAAGTGTAAAAGCAGAATGCGTGTAATAAAAACTTGCGAACTCAAAAACTTTAAAATTTTAAAATTATTGTGAAGTATATGTGTGAAATATCACAAATGTAACTTTGAAAAAAATTTCGATTGATTCAGAAAAACGTCCAGGGTGGTATATTTTGATAGTAAAAGTTTCATAGTTACCAAAATATTGTGCAAAATTTTTACATTGGGAGAGAGAATATAGTGTAAAAATGTGATTATTTAAATTTCCCATAGAACATACGTTTCAACCTAAAATGGGTACTACGTTGTCATGCTCTAAAAATTTGATAGCATTCGGTGAGTCAGGAAACCTGTCATAGGACAGACCACAGAATGTTGAAGTTAATTACAGCCTATTATACAATCCCATACTTATTATGAAAGACGATATTCAGAAATAGATGAATATTGCTCAGGACTCAATATAATGTATAGTGCATTCGAAGTCAACTTTGGTCAAAACCAAACTGAATATGATTGACTCGAAGTCTTCAGTAAAGGGAGCCAAAATGTTTATGGACCATTTTGCATTAAACGAGGATGTAGGCAAGGCGGCAGTTTATCCTACAATCTCTTGAACATACTATTGTTGATGATTAGGAGGAAAAAGCTGAAATCAACGGTACCGATAGCATTTTTGCGACAGAAAGCTCCAAGATGTTACGACAGTTTTTCTCAGCATTGAGAAGGAGTCAGCAAAAATCTGGAGGTAAATGACGACAAAACAAAGTTATTTGCTTCAATAAACAAAACGACTATTCGTTTGGGATTCACAAAGCAACTATGTTTGCAACTATAACTTAGGAGTAATGCATAAACTCATCTATCTAAGCTCGAGTGTGAATAAAACTAATGATGTCACCATGGAAATTAAGAGGAGAGTATTGTTTGCGAGCAGATGTAGGTAAGTGATTTAATGATAAAACACTCTCGATGAATAAAAATCCGACCGTACCATACATTGATTTTATCTGTCGTGTTGTGGGGGGTAGAATCCTGAGTTCTGACATAAGCGGGTAAAACTTTGCTGGGAGTCTTTGAGAGAAAAATTCCCCAGAAAATAAAAGGATCCATCACCGTCAACGGAAATTATTGCCATCGCATGAACTATTAGCTATTATGAGCTATATACTGACATCGACGTGGTCAAGCGCATTACAAAACAGAGTTTGCCCTGGCAGGATCATATTGTGCAAGTAAACCCAAACAATTCTGCGCGAAAAGTTTTCAGCAACCAACTCTGTGGCGGCGAAGAAGCAGGTGACCAAAACTCCGTTAAAAGGATCAAGTTTTTGAAAAACAGCCATAACTTGTTATGATTCCAGTCGCGACTGAAGTAAATAAGTAGATAATGTTCAGAGTTATTCATTTTTCGGTTTAAGAAGTAAAATTAAATAAAACGCACGCATAAAGTTATTATTTCGATGGAACTTTTAGCACAATGCTTGCCATTGTGAGCGAAATACGATGTTATTTAAATGACCGCCTTTAAACATTTTTCATGCATTAAATCCAAAATCTGTCGCATTGAATCACGACTGAATCACCACATTTGTAGTTACTTTAACAACATTTACGTATTATTCTGTTGTCAAACGATCCGTATTCATAAACGCAAACTTATCGCCATATAAGTGACACTTAAGATGACAGGTATTTAACAGCTGATAGTCTTGCCAGACCGGCAGTTTTGAAACCACAAAATGGATAATGGATCGCTTGAATTAATATTGGCCTAAGATCATCAAGTTAATTATGACACTCAGAGTAGAATCAAAACGATTATTTTCATGGATTTTATACTTCTCTGTGTTCAATACAAAGCAATAATGTAAACTCCAAAAACCGGAATACTCAAAAAAAAAAAAAGCCGGTTAGAAGGGCTTCCTTTTCTCTTTGGATTACTTTTGTTTTGCTCTTTAGTCAAAGTAAAGAACTTACCTGTTCATTATAATTGGATGCCACTCTATATGTAAATTAAACATAATCCAAAAGGATAAGCAAATGGCGCACAACGTACTTGGAAAATGTTATGCTAAATTTGTAGGTAATAATTTCTGTGGAAGCTCTTCTACTAGTAGTAGATTAAAACAAGATACCAATTTAGTTCATTGCCTACGGCCTAAGCAAAAAAAAAACATCCTTGTATTTGGAGATAGAAGGTTTATATTTGGGAATGTAATCTAACACCGCACAAGTATGATTAAATCTTTGCAGAAGAAAAAGGATAAAAGCATCCGTGTATGTGGGGATAGAAGGTTCATATTTTGGATTATAATCTAACATCGCCCAAGTATGATTAAATGTTTGTGTCTTCCCTTTTGTATTTTCTTTTTTACTTTCCTCGTTTGCCCATTTATTTTTCAAATAATATGCGAAGGCGAACAATATGCAAAAGCACAACTTTGAGAAAACTTTGTTTCCTAATCTTTGGTATTTTATATTGATAGCCGGGAGCGAGAACCAAAAACAAAAACAAAAAAATTAATTAAAGCTGGGAAGCTCACCAACTGCGACTTTATGAGATTTGATTTCAAATGGTTATATGCTATACGTTGTTTACTTTGGCAGTTTGAACTTAAGTTACAACTTCTATGAAAAAAAAAAAAAAATACTGGTTTGGTCAATTTTAATAAATGACGAAAGCTGATGAGCTACATGTAATATGTATTCCCTGAAAATGTATTTATTACACCATAGATGTATATTCGATGTCATGCCGGAATCAGATGTTGATATTCGTATCGTACAATTTGGGCCAAAAAAAAGTTACTATTGGCCGCCAAACGCTGGAGAGTCAAATTCAAGTAGCCACCGCTTCTGCCGCAAAATGGACGCAACTCGCTCGGCGTTTGCGCTAATGAACATTCTAAAACTAGAATTCCGAGAACAAAACATTGGGAGTATGGCTCATAAGTTTATAAATTGTCTCGCAAATAGCTGTAGCAATTATGCGAATAGCTTAGAGAAAAAAAGGGAATTTGTGAGGGAAACCTATCATCCATTCCCACTGTTGTTCGGCGTAATGGGAAAACTCCAATGAATCAAAAGCTTGACATTTTCGGGTAATGTCTACTATAAATATGTCCAATGTTCTCATAAGTAGATATACCTATAACTGTTTATATACAAATAGCATCAATTCAGCCATAAAGGGATCTGAAGATGGATTTGTCACAGAGTTTGAATGCAACATCCTTGTGGGTGATTACTGAATTGACTGCTACCCCAACCAAAATACTTACTTGCTTACTGTCTGCTTGACCTCACAGATAATTTGGTATACATTCTTCTATACACTACTAAGAAAAGAAAACTCATTTTGATCATTTTTGATTCATTTTATCATTTGCACAAGCCGTTCAATCGTGTAACTTGACATGAAGATTTTGCATTAATGACTAATTAACAAAGAATAGATTTGACAGTCGCCACAACAATAGCATGGCCTCCACAGACAGTCAACCTAGAGTAGCGTATTTGCTAACTTATTGGACGAACAATTTATAGGATCACATTCATAATATACCATCAACAATACCTGTTCAGATATTTCCTGAGAATCCTGGTCAATTATCACTCTCACATTCCTGGGAGATTTGTTTGCGAATTCCGGTTTATATGGAATTTGGTTCGGATAAGTATTTTTTGATATGAGAAAAAACGGCCTTTCCGAAATTCAAAATTTAATAGAACAACGTCAGCTTGCAAGCAATATTATAAAACCAATTACGAATGAAAAACTTTGTCGATTCGGATACCAAATGTTCATTTTAAAACAGCCCAATACTATAATTTTGCCAAGGATTTGGAAAAAAAGTTATTAATTCGATTTCAGCTGCTGGTAAAGTTCAAACATAGTCCCTTAATTGCATATATTCTTCGAAATGCGTATTATATAATACAAAGTTCCGAAAAATTTCTAGTTTCATCTATTTTGGAAGAAATTATTTGCCAAAAAAAAAAATTTTTAGAATGAGAACAGATCTACTGTTTGCAATGGATGCTAATGGGTTTGTTATATTTTAGTTCTAAGATTGATTCATAGTTACAGTAATTTTTAAATTATAGACATTCCGAATTGTGAACATAATTGTAATTACTGATTTTTACAATGGTCCTTTATTCCACCTACTGGACTGGACAATCAGTTTTTAAGATGTGTACAACAACTACGTTTTGTTGGGTGACATAGGATGGATACCATAAAATTTAGTAATTTTAGGACGAACGATCTGTTTTTTGAGATATTGACAAATTTGTATTTTTTACAAAACCAGTGTCTGGAACCAAAATGTTGTCCATTTAGCCCTCATCTCGCTAGCAGAATATCGGCAGCCATCTGTGGCTTCCGTTTGAGAGCAAGTAACTGAATTTGCTTCGGGAGCAGCAGTATCTTAACGCCACTTATTACCTACTCGACGTATAAAGCAGCGACAAAAATAGAGTAAACTTTCAGCAAAATGACTACGTAACAAATTAGTTAAACAATAAACACCTTTATTTTATTTTGAATTCAGTGAAACTTTACAGTGAACTGTAATGAATGAATTTAGCTTAATACAAATCTTCACAACATATTACAGTGAACTGAAATCTCCGCTTGTTGTCATTAAGTACATTTTAATGTACTCCTCTCATCTCTTTCACGTAAGTTACATACACAAACACACCCACATACATAAAAAATGATCCAATTGATGAGTTCATTGCAACTATAAAATAAATATACAAATCCAATATTTTTCGGTCGCAATTCTCAGAATTGCAACCGTACCAATTTAACATAAAAAAAATATTAATAATAATTAAATTTAACAAAACTTTGCATTTCCGTTCCCATATCAACAGAAAAGTGTAATACTAGAATTATTCCATTATTTGTTCAGTCGCAATTCCAGGAATAGCACCTGTTTAATTTTAATATAAAAGAATTGTGAAATAATGTCAACATGGGGAATAAGTAAACAAAAATTGTAAAGCTGACTTAACAAAAATTTACGTTAACAATAAGTTTGATTATAATAAAAGAAAATTAAATAAGTTAGTCTTAGTTCCACCTTCCTTCAATAAAGAAGTCAAATAAATAAAAGTTGTTTTTTTTTATCGTTTCGAATAAACTAAATATAAAAGTGGCGCAGACGGTTGTCCTTTCTTAAAAAAATAAAAAAATAATAATAAAAAGAAGAAAGGATAGTGATACGAAAAATTAAACATTTCCGTTGTGCAGTGAATACAGTTAAAATAAAAACTACAAGGTTACAGTGAAGTAAAAAAGACACAAAAAACCGGTTAAAGTTTGACTCGTTGCAACCACAATTAATTGTGAAGGATATCACAAAGGATCCAAAATTGAGAAGCAAAAACGACAAAAAGAATTTGATAAAAACAGAAGGATGGAACAGGCTCAAGGAGTTGATACGTCCGTATTAGAGCAACTAGCCAGACGAGAACAACAGCTGGAACAATTGCGAGGAGCTTACATAGAACTCCAACAAAGGCAAATTCAAAGTAACAACATCAATATGAACAGAATGATAAACAGTGTTAGTCATCTCCCGATATTTACGGGACACGGCGACATCACGATTAATTCATTTCTCAGCAGTACAGAGTACCTACTGTCAACATTAGAGAATGATGACCAAAGAAGAGAAATCACCAGGGCAATTTATTATCGCACCATACAGGGAGAAGCCAAGGACACAATTATCAACTTACCACAACCAGACAGTTGGGCTCAGATTAAACAGGCATTGAAGCTTAGATATAAACCAGATGTGGAGCCGCACCAGTTATACAGAAGAATCAACAGCCTAAGGGCCAATACTGTAAGTGATTTAGCATTAGAAATTCAAAAAATTAAACACAAGGCAGATGAGTTAATGGTATATTATAGAGGAGATGTAGGTATTGATTTAACAAATATTAATAGTTTATTGAGAAATACAATCAAGGAAATTACTCAAGGTGTTTTACTGGATAAGATCTATGAAGAACATAACTTAGAGACAATAATAAATATTATGACACGAAGAAGGTATGAGGACAGTTGTATCAGACATGAGTTTAAAAAGAACAGAGCAGCCTCACCAAATATATTTAAACTACCAAATAAAAACCCAAATAGGAATAGATTTTATAACAATAATTTACCGGACCGAAACTACAATCAGAATAAGGAATACAGAGGTCATTATTCAGGACAATTTAGGTTAAACCAACCAAATTTTAATAATACGCAATACCAGAATCAAGATAAGGAAAAATATTCAAACCAAGTTAGACGAACTCAACCAAATTTCAATAATGTACAATATCAAAACCAAAATAGGGAAAACTATTCAAATCAGGTCAGACGACACCAACAATATTTTAATAAAAATTATCAGAACAATAGATCAGGACAATTTAGAAGAAACCAAGAAGAACCCATGGAGGTAGATAATGTTGAAGTAGATTACAATAGGCCTCAACGAGCAGAGAATCCTAATCAGTACCGCAGCCAAGATAGCTGGGGTCGGATTGGAAAAAGCCAGGGAGGACCAAGTGAAGATTTAGATGAGGTAAATAATACAATTTTTTTTATGAAACAGCCTCAGAGGGATTACCCAAAATAAATATAACGATAAATAGGAAAAATTATGTTGCACTTATAGATACGGGAGCATCTTTAAGTCTTATAAATAATAAAATAGACGATTTCGCAAAACATAAATTAAATAGACCAATAACATTTAGAACTATAACTAATAAAGACACAATTAAATACGAAGTACATACAGTCGCACCAAAAGAATTCAACTTGCCAAGTAACGCTAGAATAAGGTGGAAAATTACACCATTGACAAAAAGAAATTATGATTTTATAATCGGCATCGACATTTTGAATTATCTCAATGCAGTAGTAAATATTGAAGAAAGAAAAATAACCTTAAATCAAAAAGAGATTCCATTTTTAAATAATCCATATAAGTTTGATGAAATCTGCAATCTAGAAGCAATAGATAGCAAAATAAACAACATAAAACTAAGCCATTTAAATTCGGAAGAACACAAACTGGTGATGAAAATCCTAAAAAGATACGAAAACTTACTTTTTAAAGAAGGGGACCAGTTGACAAATGCCACAGAAGTACAACATGAAATAAGAACCATTTCCGATCAACAGATCAATTCAAAGTTATATAGATATCCTCCTCAACACGAAGAAGAGGTAAGAAAACAAGTAAAGGAGATGGAGGAACAAGGCATAATCCAAAAAAGTAGGTCAAAATATTCAAGTCCGTTAATTGTCATTCCTAAGAAAATAGATAACTCGGGAGAAAGGAAATATAGGTTGGTAATAGACTATCGAAAGTTGAATGAGGTTACAGTGGATGACAAATACCCACTACCGAATATTGATTCCATATTGGACAAACTAGGAAGGGCTCAATACTTCACAACGCTCGATTTGGCAAAGGGCTACCACCAAATCTTGGTAAAAGAGGAAGACAGGGAAAAAACGGCATTCGTCACACCTCACGGTCTGTACGAGTTCATAAGGATGCCGTTTGGATTAAAAAACGCCCCCGCAACCTTCCAACGTCTCATGAATGAAATATTAAGGGATTATATTAATAAGACATGCGTCGTTTATTTAGATGATATATTAATTTTCAGCACCTCACTACAGGAACATATTAAAGCAATTAGAGAAATTTTTGATATATTAGAAAGAAAAAATTTGAAAATTCAGGTGGACAAATGTAATTTTTTAAAAAAAGAAACAGAGTTCTTAGGGCATATTTTAACTGACCAGGGAATGAAACCAAATCCGGACAAGATTAAAATTATACAGAAATTGGAGCTACCTAAAACAGAAAGACAAATTAAAAGTTTTTTAGGGATAACAGGATACTATCGGAAATTTATAAAAGACTACGCGAAGGTAGCACAGCCGATTACTAAGTATTTAAAAAAGGGAGTCAAAATTAACACTAGAGATCCCATGTATATTGAGGCATTCGAAAAGTTAAAGAATCTTATTAGTACACATCCAATACTACGGTTTCCAAATTTCGACAAAAAATTTACGCTGACCACAGATGCATCGAATTATGCGCTGGGAGCCGTATTATCCCAGGAGGGTCACCCAGTATGCTTTGCCTTGAGGACACTAAACAATCACGAGAGGAACTATTCGGCGACGGATAAGGAATTCCTAGCTATAATATGGAGCATTAATTATTTCAGGCCGTACCTGTATGGAAGAAAATTTACAATTCGAACAGACCATCAACCAATAAAATATTTGCAAGCTAAATATAAAGGAAAGGATTTATCACCCAGACACCAAAGGTGGTTATTAAAATTGGGGGAATATGATTATGATATTGAATATTTGAAGGGAAAGGAAAACAAAGTGGCTGATTTCCTGAGTAGATTAGAAAACAATGAAAACGTCAAGAATATAAAGGAAGACACATTTTTAAAAAATAGTGACGACAACACCTCTGACATAAACATAATAGGCAATATAGAAGAAGAAAGCGAGTGCAATGCTACAATACATTCTGCAGAGGAGAACTTAAATGATCATTTCTACATAAAAGATGATATTGTAAACAAGTATAAGACGCAAATAATATTAACGGATAATAAAGTTGAAGAAATGAAGAGGGTACATAATAGAAGAATAATTACATAGCGGAAAGTGATTTTAACAATATGGGGGAGATATTTAAAAAATACTGACAGACAGGACATACAGAATCATCTCCTTAAAACTGATGCAAATTTAAACCAACAAATTCAAGTTAATGAATATTTTAATATAGCATTAGAACAACTTAAATATATTGTTAAAAGTGATAGGAAAAAGATAGAAAATACAATAAACATATTTGGAACAACTGTCAAAAATACAACTGTTAAAAGATAAAATAGAACATATACAAGATAATGTTGTATCGGCAAAATATGAAATAGATTATAATAAATTAAAATATTTACAATTAGGGACAGCAATTTTTAATAATACATATTTAATATTTGGCATAAAAGTACCAAAAACATTTATATATGTTAACGTAAGATTTCTCATACCTATACCGAATAAAGATAATAATGAAATAGATGAAAAAATTGAAAAAAATATTTAACTATGAAAACAAAACCTATGAATTTAAAGAAAATAAACACTTAAGAGAACTAAAAACCACAAACCATTGTGTTATAAAATCAAATTGTAAACTTATGAAAAACACAGAATTTGAAATAATTCCAATTAATGTAAAAACAATTATTATTAAGAACGCAATTAACTTAACAATTAATCAAACTTTTACTAAAAATGAGACAATTGTCAATGGAAAATACCTAATCCAATACAGTAATTGTTCACTTAAAATTAAAGACTATTATTTTTCAAATCTCATGGAAATAGCAGAAGAAAATATAAATATTTTAAAAATAGAATATGAAAATGTTCAGAATTTTACAAAACAAATAAGTTTTGAAGAAATTGTAGAAGATAATAAAATAAATACTGAAAATATTTTTAATTTGAAATACCACAGTAAACTCACTTATGGAGTTAATTTGTTAGTAATCATTTTGATAATAATTTTATGTTGTATTTTTTGTATTAAACATAAATATAAAAAAATAATAATAAAACGCAGAATTCAGGAGAATTCTAATTTAAAGGGGGGAGAAGTTACATACAAAAACACACCCACATACATAAAAAATGATCCAATTGATGAGTTCATTG
>JAHXMU010018817.1:0-10476 GCA_019455685.1 Philornis downsi
GACGTCATAACCTTGCCTACAAATGGAATCGTCTTCGCCTTTTTTGGACAAGATTCTCCCATTCTAGTCCACTGATTTGACTCCTCTTTTGAGTTAGGTGTGAAGTGGTGGAGCCATGTCTAATCCATGCTTAATAATCGACGCAAAAATTCGGCTTTATTGAGACGAAACATCGCCAAACATTTTATTGAAACATCTTCATGACGCTGCTTTTGCTGTGTTGAAAGCAATAAGCAAAAACATCTTCAAAAACATCTTTGGCCAATATATGATATATAGCACTTTTTGAAATGCCTATAATTTCAGCTAGCTCACGTAGCTGCAGCCAACGATAATCCAGTAACATTTTGTGGATTTTCTTAACCGTGTCTGACGAGGACACCTCAATTGGCCGAACACTACGGTGTTGGTTTCGGCAGCTTGTACGGCCTCGTTTAAACTCTGCTACCCAATATTTTAGAATCGTAAATGAGTAGAATCGAGCTCGGCTTTAATGTTAGTTAGATTGAGACCTTTCAAAAGGAAATATTTAATTACGTAACGGTCCTTCTCAAGCATCGAAAAATATGAATATGACTACACCATTTGAGTCCCCAAATGACTTTCTACAAAATAAGGAACAAGATCAAATTTCACAAATTTTTTTTTTTTTTTTTTGAAAAATGTTGTTGGAATTTATCTAGTAATATGGCAAGGATTATATCAACTTGCATGAAAAATATTCCCATAAAAGCAATAAAATTCTTAAACATAACATTCAACAGTTGTATACTTCTAAATTATTTTCCAATGGCATTCAAGAAAGCTAAAGTAAAGCTCTTCGCAAACCCAACAAACCTTCTAGCAATCCTACCAGCTGCAGACCAATAAGTCTCCTAAGCAATTTAGGAAAAATATATGAAAAACTAATTCATAACAGGATAGATAAGATTGCCACAGCTCCCAGGATAGTATCCAATGAGCAATTTGGATTTAAAAAAGTACATAATACTATTCACCAAATTGGTAGAATAAAAAAACTAAATAATCAGGAACAAGCGCAACAGAAAGTCAACAGGTTAGTATTACTTGATGTGGATAAAGCATTCGTCACTATGTATATGACATCACAGTCTACTTTTTAAATTAGTTATAGTAGATGTGCCAAAGTAATCGTGTAAAATTATCGCCGACTTTCTACACAATAGGGAATTTGCGGTTTCGGTTGGGCAGAGTATCTCGTCGTTCATAGGTATTCTGGCAGGACTACCTCAAGGATCAATTCTATCGTCAATTTTGTACTCGATCTATACTTCCGATTTCAAACCTCCTAAAGAAGATGACATTTCTTATTATGCAGACGATACGACGCTAATTTCATTAAGCAAGTTAACAAACAACCTGTTAAAGAAAATGAAAAATAGTCTTATAATACTTATAATACTTAAAAAAATGGAAAATTAAGATCAACGTTTACAAAACCCAAAGCATAATTTGCCCTTTCAACAAATCTCCGAAAAGAATTCCGACGAGATCTAAATACTTTGAAGGCAACACCATAGAAACTCAAAATGGTGTCAAATACCTTAGGGTGATTTTAGATAAAAAAAACTCTCCTTCCAGAAACATAAAATTAAAAACAAGGCAACTGTTAAAAAAGAACAATCACTAAGGGAGGGCGGTCTATCCCTTTGTTCTTTCACAATACCTGTGTCTTCTCTACTGAGAACCAACCACTTATTCTTACACTTATTCGTAGTGCAAGCCCAAATTCATGAGTTCCAATATTCCAATATTTCCTTGTTTAATAATCGGTTTGGATTCCCAATAATACGAGGTGTGTGAATTTTCATTTTTCTCAAAAAATATTTATGTGCTCATCAATTTCTATTTTATCTCCTTCAAAGTAGTCCCCCTCCGATATAATAAACTTGTGCCACCGTTTTTTCCAATCTTCGAAGCAGTTCTGATAAACACTTTTTGGTATGTCCTTGAGTTTTCTCAGCGATTCAGTTTTTATCTCCTCAATCGTCTGTGAAACGTCGTCCTTTCATGGGTATCTTCAATCTTGTAAACAGGAGAAATCTGGGCAAATCTGCTGAATACGGTGACTGAGGCATGTTGTTTTTGGCCAAATAATCTCTCACAAGCAGAGATGAGTGAGCAGGAGAGTTATCATGATGTAAAAGCCATACATTTTTCCACAATTACGGGCGTTTTTTCGTATTGCTGCACGCAAAGGGCGCATAGTTTCAAGGTAATACAGGGTGGCGCAATAGAACGTGCATATTGCATCATCTTTTTTTGCGGGGTAGAAAAGGCGCGGGCGGGGGGGCGCCTACATCGCTGGGTTGGTTGGCTCATGGAGTTTTAGTCGCTATGAATCACTTCGACGGGAAGCGTCGCGCATTTTGCGTGCGCGCATTCTACGAGAACTTTCGTTCATATATTGCTACTAGGCGACTATATTGTGCTGAATATGGACTATGGTGAATTAGTGAAGCTCCGAGTGCTAATTTAATTAAAATATGGGTAAAGCGTTTTGAAGAGACCGGTTCAACATTTAAACCACAAGCAAATGGTCGCCCAAGAACATATAGGACCGAAGACAATGTTGAGAGAGTTATGGAGTCAGTACGAGGAAATCCACAAATGTCGACTCGCAAGAAATCGTCTGTCTTACAATTATCGCGACAAAGTTTGCAACGAATTTTAACATTGGATCTTAAACTGCACCCATATAAGCTGCAATTAACACAAGAATTGAAAGAGTCTGACTTCAAGGCTCGCATTTGCTAATGAAATGCTTAATCGATTTTCCAATTTTGACAATATGCTTTTCTCTGACGAGGCTCATTTCCTTATGAATGGGTTCGTAAACCGTCAAAATTGTCGTTACTGGAACAGTGAAAATCCCAAAATCAAACACCAGAAACCATTGCATAGTCCTAAAGTGACAGTATGGGCAGCAATCTCTGGCAGAGGAATAATTGGTCCTTTTTTCTTCGAAAATGCGCGGGGCCAAAACGTCACGGTTAATACGGAACGATATGTTGAGATGTTAGACGGATTTTTGGCCCCAGAAATTGAAAGTTCAAGAATAGTGAATTCCAGAACTTGATTCCAACAAGATGGAGCTACCTGTCACACATCAAATGACTCCGTGGCGGTGGTGAAGCAGATGTTCCCTGACAGACTGATGTCGAAAAGAGGTGATATCCCATGGCCCCCACGTAGTCCAGACTTGACGCCTCTTGACTTTTTTTTGTGGGGATACCTCAAACACAAAATCTACAGTAATAATCCAAGAAACATCCGTGGTGAAATGGCAGCCATTACACCAGTATTACTGAAGAAAGTTTTCAATAATTTTCGTTTGCGGTTAGAGGAGTGCCGTCGTAGAGAGGGTCACCATTTAGATGATGTTATTTTTAAAAAATAAACTCCATTTAATACTCTACAATGCCTTAGATTTATTTTAACCATACCTTTTGTATTTATTTTTTAATCTATTTTTTAAATATGCACGTTCTATTGTGCCACCCTGTACTTCTTATTTACCGTGCGACCTTGTGGCAAGAACTCCTGATGCACTACGCCATGGCAATCGAAGAAAACAGTGAGGAAAACCTTAACATTTGATGGAACTTGGCGTGCTTTTTTTTGTCTTGGCTTCCTGAACTCTTCCATTGGGACGATTTGGGCTTTGGTTTCGATGTCATAATCATATACTCATGATTCGTCACCAGTTATGATCCTTTTAATCAAACCTGGATTATCGTTGACGTCATTCAACCATTCCTGAGTCATTTTCATGCGACTTTGTTTTTGGTGAAAATTCAGCAATTTTGGAACGAACTTCGCTGCCACACGCTTCATGCCCAAAATTTCCGAAAAGATTGAATGGCATGAGCCAATCGATATGTCGACATCCTCAGCAACTTCTCTAATTGTGATTCGACGATTCTCCATAATAATTTTCTTCACTTTCTCAACTTTTTAATCGGTTGTCGATGTGCTGGGGTGTCCAGATTGAGCGTCGTCGGTTTCGCATCTTCTCGACCTTCTGTGAAAAGCTTGTAAAAATTTGTTTAACTCAGAGTACTCTCACCGTGTGGCACTGTCAATATTTCAAGTGTCTTCAAGCACTTGATTCCATTTTTTACACAAAATTTGATGCAACTTCTTTGATCCATTTTTTTCGATAGCAGAAAATCGCCGAACACGCAAAACACTTGTCTTATTTATGCCTCTCACAAACAAACTGAACATGCTATATGGAGAAAACCGTCAACATACGAGTATTTACGAGACGAGAGTACCTACATAAAAAAAAATAATAATCGAAAGTCGAATGTACTTAAACCGCGAATTTTGAAAATTCACCTTATTTTTTGAACACACCTTGTATTCTAGGCCTACAGACTGAGTTTAAATGTTTTAACCTAAACAAATTAAATCAAATTCACTGTAATAATCGAATACATTTCTATGCCATATTCTAATCTGCTCCTTTACCCAGCACAAATGTTTGAACAACAAAAAGAAAGAGAAAAAAAAATGGGTCAAATGCAAAGCGTAATACAGATCCCTGTAAAGCTAAACCCCATTCGTTCATTGTGATAAAACATTGGGTGGCAAATCTTTAAAGTAGCAAAATATTAGTTAAACTACCGTCTCTGCCAAAGTAGATCAAGTGCGATATACTGATAAAACACATCAAAAACAACAAGAAACAAGTACTTGCTACGACGCCACATGCATGGAGCTCAACATTCTAAACAACATTGTTCACATGCGTTACTGTTGCTGTTGTTGTAATTGCTCTTTCAGTCGTTTTTCCGACATTACAACGGCAATAACAACAACTCTCAACGAAGGCCTTAGGCCTGAGAATGTTCTGATGTTAGAGGAACAACAATTACAACAACAACAACAATACCAACTTTAATACAATTGAGAAGCAGCGAAACCATGAAAACAATGAATGGAGTGGAGTCCTCTGGCACAAGGACTCCCCCATCATGGAATTGTGTCATTCTGTGGTAAGAAACCATTCAACAGCTGTTTAAATATATGGACAGAAAGAGAGAGAGAGAGCATATAAAGAAAACTATGTCACAAGAATGAGCAATAACTATTAAGAGAGAGAGAGAGAGTGAGAGAGCAGGAGATATGTGAATAGTGCGATATTAATGAAAAAGCTTTTTTACTTCACCATGTGCGCTATAGGTAGTGGTCGCATCTTTACGGGTCGGCAGGTTAACGGTAATTAATACAACTGTGACCGTCTCTACTAACGATTTTCGTATATAGAAGTCACTTAACAGGCAATACTTATATATGTATATTTTGAAAAATTGGTTCCAGAAGAAAACTTTCATCTAAGAAGATGTTTTCGGAAACACTTTTTTATGTAGATACTTTATATGTAGAAATATTTTATGTAAGAAATGGGATCTTAAGACATATTTTATGCTACAAATTATTTTCCTAAACTTTTTGTGAAGAACAGTTTGTTAACGTTCAATTTCATATGCAAAAATCTTTCCATAAAAGCTTTACACATAGAAAAGTCTCCTAACAGATATGCGTTTAGTCTTTTCACAGGTAGTTTTCATTTAGAAACTATTGGTCTAGGAAACTGTCTTAACACATACATATGAGAAAGTACACAGACAGTTTAAATTTATGAAAGTAACACCAAATATTTATATATGGAAATCATTTATATACAAAGTTGTATCCACATCTAAAACGATCCCTTTTAACACTTCTCCAATAGAAAAGTGTCCTACCGTTGCACAGAAATAAATCTTCTTCTATTTTTTCATACATAAAAGTGTCTGTGAAGACTATTTTTCATAAATAAAATTGCCTTTATAGGTTCTTTTCATATAGGAAAAAAGTTTTCATTGACACTTTTCATATGAAAAAGCGCCTTCATTGACATTTTTCATGTCGAAAAGTGTCTTTTCATAGAGAAAACTGTCTTAATTGAAACTTTTCATATACGAAAGTGCTTTAGTTGACACTTCTCACATGGAAAGGTGGATGTAGAAAAATGTTTCCATTGACACCTTTCATATGGAAAAGTGTATTGTTAGATACTTTCAGTATCTTAATAAACAATTTTGATACAGAAAAGTGTCTTATGCAAAAGTCCTTTAGTTGACACTTTTCCTAGAGAAAACTGTCTTAGTTGGCAGTTCTCATTTGGGAAAGTATCTTAGTCAACACTTTTCATGTAGGGAAGACACTTTTCGTATAGAATGCACACTGTGGATATTTTTTATACAGAAAAATGATTTCATTGACACTTTTCATATGAAAAAGTGCTTTAGATATCGCTTTTCATACAGAAAAGTGTCTTAGTTCACACTTTTCATACAGAAAACTGTCTTAGTTAGCACTTCTCATTTGGGAAAGTATTTTAGTTAACATTTTTCATATAGGGAAGACACTTTTCATATAGAATGCACACTGTTGTTGTTTTTCATACGGAAAAATGATTTCATTGACACTTTTCCTATAGAAAAGTGCTTTAGATGTCGCTTTTCATACAAAAAAGTGTCTTAGTTCCCACTTTTTATAAAGAAAACTGTCTTAGTTGACATTTCTCATTTGGGAAAGTATCGTAGTCAACACTTTTCTTATAGGGAAAATACTTTTTGTATAGAATGCACATTGCTGTTATTTTTTGTACAGAAAAATGATTTCATTGACACTTTTCATATAATAAGTATATCCACTGATATTTTTCATATAGTAGTCTTTGTTGCCACTTTTCATATAGAAAAGTATTTTCATTGAAACTTTTCATATATAAAAGCGTCTTCATTGACACTTTTCGTATAGAAAAGCGTCTCCACTAACAGTTTTAACATAGAAAAGTGTTTTTGTTGAGACTTTTTGTTCAGAAAAGTGTCTTCTTTGAGACTTTTTGTTCAGAAAAGTGTCTTTTTTGACTCTTTTTGTACAAAAAAGTGATTTCTTTAATACATTTTGAACAAAAAAGTGCCTTCATTTACCTTCATTTCTCTTCATTGACACTTTTCATATAGAAAAGTGTCCTTGTTGACAGTTTTCATATAAAAAGTGTCATCGTTGACAGTCTTTATATAGAAGACACTTTTCATATAGAAAAGTGTTCTCGTTGAAAGTTTTCATATACAAAAGCGTCATCGTTGACAGGTTTTATATAGAAGAGTGCCTTCATTGACACTTTTTATATAAAAAAGTGTCTTCGTTGACAATTTTCATATGGAAGAGTGTCTTTTAATATGGTAAAGCGACTTCATTGGCACTTTTCCCATAGAAAAATGACTTCATTCACTCCTTTCCCCATAGAAAAATTAAAAATCTCATATTGAAAAATATCTTCAATGTTTCATATAGAAAGGAGCTTTCCCAGATATTTTCCATATTTCTGTTTAGAAGTTTTCGGGCGATTTTGTTTAGAATTTTTTTTTTTTTTTTACGTAAAAAGTGCTGTGCTCTTCCTGAACAGGAAACTATATTATCATATTTTTTCTCTATAAAAATTGTATTATGAGACACTTTGTATATATTGCAGCATCTTTCGATGTCGGAAGACTGTCTGGAGACATTATTAATGGAGAAAAGTGTCCCCCCATTCACATAGGAAAGTGTTTGCCTTGATACTTTTCATGTGGAAGAGAATATCCTTAAATTTAAGCCTTATAAGAAATTGCCTCCCTACACACTTTTCGTACAGATATCAATGTGTCATATATATTATTCACATATGTATCATTCCGCTATTTTTCTGGTAAAAACAACAATGCCTTGGCAACACTGCATTGAGAGCATACATTGTGTGGTCAATGTCAAAATGGTAGAGAGAGGGAGAGATTTAAAGCTTTCCACTGACACTCTCTTGAAATGTTGAAAAAAGCGCATACATAAATAACCTTCATCTTGAACTTAGTTCTTTTTAACACATACCCATAATGTTTGCGTTTCCTCTATTTCTAAATTATATTTCGCCCATTGTTGTTGTTACACAAAACAAAGCAAATTGAAGAGAAAATATATCTGGGGTATCCTTTTAGAGTTTCACACGAATACAAATTAGGCCATTGTGTTATGTTAAAAGTAACATTTGGCTTAGTTCGTTGCAATGAATGTTGTAGTAGATGTGACAAAAGTTTTATGACGGCATGCAACAGGAGGGTTTTTGGAGTATTAATGCTCAAAGCTTTGCGGGCGATGTTTTCTACATGAATTTGATGAAAGGTTGCTCTTTCATTGCAGCTGAAACAAATCCGGTAGAAGAAGAGAGAACATTTGAAAATGAATTGATCAGCAGGTGGTGGGGTGAAATAATCGAATAATTGCGTTTGTAAGATTATTTTAGATTTTTGATAGAATTGCCATTTCTAAAAAACAAAACTATTTTGGAAATATTGTAAAATAAAAATATCTTAAAATGAGGTTTTAATAAGATTTATATTATAAATAGTAAGATTTTTATAAAGTATTTACTTTTCGAACCTTTTAAACTCGCCACAATCGAGATTTGATGTTAAATGGTTTGCGATTATTGCTTGAAAGCATTAACATATTTATCGCTCACCGAGGCAGAACCTGTTTTTATGAATGATATTTTTAGTTTAAGATTTAATACCGAAAAATTGGCACAACTATCCTCTATGCTGACGCACAGGAATTGATTAGGATGATATATGGATTAGTACAATTGATGTACGGTAGAAGGCGCGAGTGTACTCGTACTTGTAATAATTACGATTTACGTATGTGGTACAGGCAATGAAGCACTATTACGTATACGCCATATTTCACCGAATACCAAATTCTACACCACAGGGTTCAACGGTGATTCCTGTGCCTTTTTATAAACTATAAGTATTAAAATGTCAACAACTAGTCATATTTTCTTAATTTTTGCTATTAAAGATGAAAGGCGTTGCCTCTCGACTAGTGCCAAAAGACTGATTTCTTTTCAAAAACTCTGCTGGAATGAGTGAAAAAAAAAACTGTTGTCACCCGTCTTACGAGATTGATATGCAATTAGCTAACATGCTTCGGAATTTCCAGTTGAGTCGAAATGGAAAAAGAGAAAACAATTCAAAGTCAAGACGATATTTGGCTGTTTTCTTTGATTATCGCGATGTTGTGCACTCGGCATTCTTCACAACAGATCAGACGGTGAATAAGTAATTTTATCTACGTATTATGCAGCGTTTGAAAGAACAAATTCTTCGAAGAAGGCCAGATTTGTAGAAAGAAAATGTAATATAATGTAAATGTGTGTATCATATATTTTGCACAACGTTAATGCACCATCTCACAGGTCTATTATTGTGAGCGAATTCTTAGTCAAAAACTCAATGAATATTATCGAACAGCCAAAGAATGGTGTGATATTATTTTGGAAGGGACCTACTTTGAAGGAATAATAAATATTTATATATTATTTATATATATAGGGTGACGCATAAGCAACGTTAACGGCGATTACATTGAATGCGTTCTTGTGCATCGTTTGGTTTTAACTCGTGAACCAATTGCATCTTATATGGGAAAAGATGTAAGATATGTAAAATTCTTTGCAAAGACCACCTTTTTCATCTGGCGCCCGTAGAAAATAATTCCAAGCGCTTCGATCTTCTGCGCTTCTCCTCTCATTCATCACACTAAGCTTCGCAAAGCTTACTGCTTAACTGCTGAGAACGACGCCTGGTGGAAGTTTCGGGGTTTTCTTCAATATTTGCTTGCACTCGAGCAACGGTCACTTCATTTCGAACTGCACGAGGTCTTCCAGCAAGCAGAAGATCACAGACAGCCCCTTGATGCCCAAAACGCTGAGCCAATCGGTAAATTGTTGGAGCGCTAGAAGCGTTTGGAATATGATAGAAATTTCGATATAATCAATTAAAAAAATACTACGGAACATAAAAAAAATATATTTGTATTTTTAAAAAGTAGAAGCATGGCAATTTTTAAGACTTAAAAATAATGTTGTCCAAATGGCTTCCCTCGGCTGCTTGACTCTCTTGAAACCGAAGTCGCAAATTTTGGAAAACTCGTTAAAAAGTTGTTCTCGGTATTTTGCTACTTTCCTGAATAATGTTCCTCTTCAACTGCTCTAAATTGGTCGGATTATTCTCGTAGACTACCGATTTGAGGTAGCCCCATAGAAAATAATCGCATGGAGAGAGATCGGGGCTACGTGGAGGCCATTCAATATACCCCTCCTTTTCGAAATGAGTTTTCCAGGAAAAACATTTTTCAGCAGCTCTGTGGATACCCTAGCCGTATGACATGTGGCCCCATCCTGTTGAAACCACATCCTCGAGGTATTGCCTTGAAGTTCTTGCAAAGCTAGCACCAAAAAGTCTGCTAGCATGTTGCAATAATTGTTCCAAAGACTAACTTCTCTTACGTGTTGACTGTTGCGGATTTCGCTGAACTGAAACACGAACACGCTCCACAATGTCGGCTGATCTTGCA
>JAHXMU010018824.1:0-13816 GCA_019455685.1 Philornis downsi
GGGCTGGGCTGGTAAGAGCATTTTTCTGGGTGCGCTGGCTAACTATCACACTTACGGCTGCCGTGCTCTAAAAGGACCGTCAAGGTAATTCCAACTTGGGCGAGGTTATGAGACGAACATACGGCTGGGGGTTGGGAAAATGGAAAAGGAATATTGCTTTAAGGTCTGGGTGTGTAACAGCAATCTTGTCTAGGGCTAATGTTCCACAAGATGCCATGAATGGATGACTGTATAAATAAATAAATGAGCGAACACATAACTCTGGATACAACCGACAGCAACATTAAATAGTGAATGACACCAGATTGCAGCGGTTGTAGTGGGTGAGCATGGTACCAGGGTTATTTTGCCCATTGGCATTTCTGGCACTGTCAAGTGTTGTTTTCTCTCTCCTCTCCTAAGGTTGGCAACAGAGATTGAATGAATGAATGATGAACGATGGCAGAAGGCAGCCACCCAACAAGTATTCTCGTTTGATGTCAGAGTTAACTGTGTGCAATTGATACAATGGAACCGGAATGGAAAACATGTAAATGCTTGTTGCCGGAACTGCTTTAGTAGATGTTTCCATATTCAAAGAAAACGATGAAGATGATGTGGAGCTCGAATAGTTTCGTGTGTGTGCACTCGTATATCATTTCCAGGTTATGAACTTTGATCGGAATTGTAAAGGATAATGCTATCCACTGCAATTGGGTAGGCATTATGTTATATAATAATACTAATGAGCGGACAATACTGCTGGTGGTAATCATTTTGGTTGTCAATTCAAAAATAAATTCCCATTATTAACTTTAATTACAATGAATCGCAAAGTAATCTTAACAAGGCGAAGCAACTAAGGAGAATCCCAATTGACTTTTCATAACACCAATATCTAATTTTATTCTATACCATTTCCAATTAGCCAGAAGAAATCGTATTGAAAGTTAATTTCACACTGAGTTTTTCCATTGTATTTTGGGGAAAAGAGAGTTGAAATTTACATGTTCTGTTTAAAATTGAGAA
This sequence comes from Philornis downsi, assembly GCA_019455685.1. Lineage (NCBI taxonomy): Eukaryota > Metazoa > Arthropoda > Insecta > Diptera > Muscidae > Philornis > Philornis downsi. The sequence continues at coordinate 1,009 of JAHXMU010018824.1, forward strand.
AATCTCACTAGATAATCGGATATGCACTTGAAGTTGTGAGTTGCTCGTTTGAGAATTGAGAACATATATACTTTATTTTGCGAAAAGAACAAATTAAATTCTGAATTATTTATTAAAAATGTGGAGAAAAAAAGTTTGAAATGAGGTGTTCTGCGTGGGGTCGGGTAGACGTCAAAACTGAATAAAAAAACTGCGTTTAAGATATGACGATTTTTTTATTTTATTTGAAAATTCTATAAACGACACTATGTGTGGAACATGCCGTCGCGCCCTCGCGGTGTTTCGCGCATTCAAAGAGGAGGATGTCAAATTTCACTCTCGAAGAATCAGGGTCTGCTCTTAATCTCCATAACCCAATCCCGACTCAAAATTCGCTTCGTTTACATGTAGATTGGACTGCCGCTGTTTCTCCTAGACACTCTCATTTTCACAAAACCAGTCGAGCGCCATTTGTCCAAAAATGGTCGAATATTTGTCTGGGAAGGACGATCTATTTAATAATAATATCCATTTTAATAATAAAGTTTTATTATATGCATATATGTTGTTTAAAACGAGAAAATTAGCAATAGATGAAGCACTGTCAAAATCTATCCGTCATATTTGTATGTCCTGTTTCTACCTTATCGTATTTCTCAAAAGTTCGATCGACGCTTCCCTTGCGAGAGGAACACAACGCTTCAAAAGAAATACACAAACGTGATTGCATTTTAATTTCAGTTCTTTAATGTTGTAGGTGATGCCACTATTAAACCTTCCTTTTATCCTTTAAAATGATCGATTTTTTTGTCTCTTAAACCGACGATCCCAGTTTTTTAGTTCAGATATTTTTACGCTGTTTTTATACCTAAAAGTATATATTTCACAAAAATTTCTCGCTTTAGCCATTTTTTTGGGCGATAATCAGTCAGTGAGTAACACAAAAAATTTATATACCTATATATTGGATAGATTGTATTGGTCGGAAGGCATTTTATGGACACAGGTGAAATGACAGAAATGGAAACTACATGCGACGTAATTATGTATCTCCATCCACCCACTTGAATATACATATATTTTAAGAATTGTGAGTTATATTTAAATTGTTTTTGCGCGTTGTTGTTTAGTTTTATTTGATGAGTCTCCTTTCCCTTTCTTACCATTTCATCATAATATATGCATATTATTGCCATATCTCTATTTGCGGAACATGTTTTTATGAACTCAAATGTTAATAGAACAGTTAAAAGAAACATAAGCCAAATTACCAATACAATGCGGAACTAGCTATACTATAGAGCGGGGAATTAAGCTCTTCGTGTTGATTATATGTTATCCAGTATGCTAAATTATTATTTCGTGTAGAAAATTTACAAGCCAGCCTTAGTATTACATCAACTATAACATTTACTGCATGGCTGGGCGGACAAAGTCTCCTCTTTGCCATAGATTTTGTTTAATAATATTTTGCACAAATTTAACGGACTTCGTTTAGATTTCGTCTCAATTGCGCATTACATATAAAGTTAGTTTATTTCTTTGTGATTCCTTACATTATACCGGGTTATCCATTTTTCGGTTTCAAAAGTAAAATTAAAAAAGATATAGATTAAGCTATGATTTCGATGAAACTTTTATTTCAATATAATACTTGGACCTTGCCATTATGTACGAAATACAACCACTTTTTCGCACATTGCGGTGTCTCGGAGATAACTTGACTAATGTTGGTTTTCCCAACGTTTGGGGATTATTCGTGTAAACACGGTCTTCGACGTAGACCCACAAAAAAAAGTCTAACGAAGTCAAATTGTATGACCTTGGTGGTCGATTGACATCGCCAAAACGTGAAATTACACTTTCTGGAAACTTCTCATGCAATAAAGCCAAAATCTGTCGTGTTGTTTGGCTCGTGGCACCATGTTGTTGAGAATACATATCGTCCAGTTTCTAAATTGAAATTCGGATTATACGCCACACTTTCACTAACAGAAGCGATAATTTTCGCCAGTGCGTAGATTGCGACGATGCACGGGCCTAACTACATCCGTAACGCTTCTAGTAATCTTGCCAATTCCTTGCACAATAGGTCGATTATGACGACCATAATCACATTGAAATGCAGGAGAAGTGCCCACGTTTAAATCATCACTTTCGTAGTTTTAACTATTTTTACGCGTTCTTCAGTTGTTAAATGAAGAATGTTGTCCATGTAAATGGCAAACCTTTCACTTAATAAATAACACTTCAGATGACAGGTATTTAACAGCTGAGAGCATTGCCAGACCGATGGTTTTGAAACCACTAAATGAATAATCCGGTATAACGTATATGGAGGATGCAATTCCCCAGAATTTCTCCTCTCCGTGAATTCGCGAAAATATTAAAATATATCATATAAGTATTGCAGATTTTAATACCAAATACAAATACACAGAAAATACAATACAAATTATTGGAATTGGGATTGGGACATTATTATAGATCTCTGCGGTCTATTTTGTCAGAAACTGCGCGGCTTTATGTGTAATTCAAAATAGTGTCCATCGCTTGCCACTACTTTTATCAATATTTTTAGCAACATCCGAATATCGAGTCAATACTATTTCACCTTTTGATGGCAGAATCAATTCTTTTTCATGAATCGATTCAATTGTTGTTCGGACAGGCCAGGTATCATTGATCGGAACAAATAGTAACGAAAAGACGTCTGGATAATACGGCGGTAGAATAGACATTCCAAATTGAGTGTTTCGAAATAAATTGTGACCGGCACCACGACTTGTGGACAAGCATTGTTATGCAATAAAATACTTCTGTTGCGTCCCGATATGATATCAGGCTTGTATTTCCTTGAGTGCTCGGTTCAATCTGATCAATCGTGTTCGGTAGAGAGCACCAGTTATGGTTTCGTTCGATTTGAGCGACTTACAATACAGGATAACAAATTTATCCAACCAAATAGACAACATGATGTTTTCCATATTCGACCTGGCTTGAACCCCATGATATCCTCTTGTTTGGGTTACCGTAGTGGATCTATTTTTCATTGCAAGTGACTATTCGATGCAAAAATCCCTTCCGTTTACGCTTGGCAAGGGATATTTGATATGCGTGATCGACGTTAAATATTTCTAGGCATCAGTTCATATAGAACTCAGTTTTCTTTCTTTTGAGCTATTTCCAGCGAATTTAAAGAACATGAAATTGATTATTGAATCAATTGAAGTTCTTTATGCGTTTGTCACGAATCATCCTCCAATAATGATTCCAATTCTGCACATGCCCATACTTTCAGCCCTCCGCTGCGTTCCTTATCTTCGACGTCAAACTCACAGTCTTCGACATGTATTTGTATTATTTTGAAATATAAATAGATGTTTCCAAAGCATACTTAATTTCTAAAAACTTTAAAGAGATTTTGAAATATTCTTTGTATTATTAAATCAGTAGTCAGAATCGAGAAGGAAAAAATGGAGTGTAATTTCAAAAATGTCTACATAATGTGATTGACGTTTTACCGTGGACTTTGTCTGAAATAGTATTGTTGTTAATTGCATGTGCTTAATTCTTCCATAGAAATCTATTATTTCGGCTGCCCCTTCTTATTGGCCTTGCTGTAATGAATGAATTGAATGCACAAAATTTAAAACAAGGTGGCGTGTAAAATGCTTGTGGTTTCAACAAGCTCGCATATTTTCATGGATCAAAACAATATCGTAACCTTTGTCCGATTTCGAACGGGGTAGATCATAGTAAATGTACGACCAGGCTTAAAACCATTTAAACAACAATTTTCCAACTCAGGTATAGCACTAAACCTTTTATGAAGATGTGTGAACTTTGTACGATACTCTTATTTACATTTTGATGATAATATAAAGTTTGTTCACTTTAATTGTCTGCAAATATGAATTCTGTCCAAAATTTAATAGTACCAGCTGAAAGACGCTACTTGCCCAAGTATTTTATTCCTTAAATACGTGGTTTAAATGTCATTGGGTGGGTGTTAAATCAGAATTGCATGATCGACTTAAAACTTTAAGATAGGTAAAATGTTGAGCTTTATCGGGCAATAAGTGAGAGTTTTTTTTTGCTTTGCAGATTTTCGGAAAAGTTATTGACTTGACCCGTATACTGAAGACTTGTACATGTTTCATCTCATCGTTGATTTTTAACTGTAAAATTTCTGATTTGAATTTGAATTTTCGCTGGCTACTAGAAATGCGATAATTTGGATTCATGAATGATTATTTTATTACGATGACCGAATATTCCATTATTTCGGTTCCGACAACTGAATTTGGTAATGATTCGTTTAATCCTTTGCTGCAGCCAAAACCGTATTAATTTGCAATATGGTTGCCACAATCGAATTGAATTTGATTTGTTCTATTTTCTGCTTTAACCCGAATTTTATTTGAAAACTGAAGGCAGTTCTTGTACGATTTGTACAAATAAGGCCAATTTGGTTGACTCAACTGAATATTTCTTTGTGACCGTAACATCATAACTGTATGATAAACTCATCAAGCTGACTTGAAGATTGGTGAAATGTTGTGCCTTTTTTGGCCGATGTGTGAGATCTTGTATTGTTTTGGAGAATTATGTTTCTGTCCATGCTAATTAATATTTACAGTTTCTGAGGATTCCTGGTAAGTAATATCTTACATGAGCTTGCTGTACTAGTCCTCAAGGATGCTAACATCGAAGTTGCATGGCACAATATATTAATAATAACAATAATCGACCGATGGCTATATTTAAAATTAGAGTTTTATGGTGAAACTTCACTCCCAATTTTTGAAGTTAATTTATTAGTGCCCATCGGTTGCGATAATCCACATCGAAGGTCGCAAATTACACAATCAATGCACATACATAGGTTGTGAAAAATAACGCCGAAAATATCAGTAAACACGAACATTCTCAAAATTTAGTACATCTCTTTCGTGTAGGAAGTAAGTACATCACGAAACATCTAAACTCACGATGGATATACCAGTAGGCTGGTAGTAACATGATAATTCTCATATCGGCAGAAGTTTGCTTGTAGGGTGCACATTTACCGAAATGACTCCTGAGCCATCTTGCGCACACTAATTGTACTGTTGGAGAAGCTATCTCCGACCCATAAACAACTTTTCCGTCCACCCTCGCGTGACACCCATTCACCGCGAGACACGACGCTTGCAACAAATAGCAAACACATCCATTTTCTCATTTCACTTTGTGCAAACGATGCCAAGAGCTAAGCGGAAATTTCGATGCCGTCCGTCCGGGCGTTTGTCGGTTGCATTGGCAAAGTGTGTGTTATTTTCCAGAATTAAATGTTGCTTCTGCTTCGTGTATTGCTCAACAAATTCAACACGAAATGCAGAATAAGCGCAGCAGCAACAACATAATATGAGCGAACAAGTGACAACTGCATCGTCGCCATTGCCGTTGTGCTGTTGTTGAGTTGTTCCTGCTGCTGTTGTTGCTGTCGCAGTCATTAGGAAATGAGTGTCAAGAGAGATCATTTTATTTTAATTAAAAGTGTATTTTTATACATTTTGTTTTATTTATTTTTTTCTTTTGCCCTTTTGGCTATATTGTTGTAGCATTGTGCGTGTTTGTGTAGTTTATTGTCGTCATTCGACAACAGAAAATAAAAATATGAATAAAAATGGAGGAGGCGTTAAAAAAGATAAACTGAAATGTTGCACTTTTATCATGGTTTGATTTGATGTTGGCGTTGTGTTCTTTTTTTTTCTTGTGGAATGGTATCATTTTGAACTGTATTCAAAGGGGAACAATTAGCAATGATTGAAAAGCTCTCAAAGGTGGTATGCATAATGAAAGCAACAACAAAAAATATATTGAAATGTTCGTTATTAGGTGGGCTTGGAGATCATTTAGTTGTCATTATTGTTAGAAGCAAATATTCCTGAAAGGCTTGTTAAAAATATACAATTGAAAAGCAACTAAAAAGCAACGGTGAGCAGCTCACAAGCCGGATCTTTTTTTGGATAAAAATGTAAATTTGTCGAAAATAGCTAGAAATAGATGGTATTTCTGACATGTTTAATGCATGCAGCTCAATGGTATTTATTTCATGACCTTGGATTTTGCCATTATTCAGTAGCCAAAAGCTAAGTTATTATTTAAGGAAAATATGGTTTATTTTGAAGGGAACTCTCCTTAATGGCTACTGTATTCAAAAATAAGACCAGTCTTCAATATAGGTTATGCGGCTGTATCGAATCCAGCACAGTGAAAAACATCTGTGCCAAATTTCATATCATAAATGTCTTTGAGTTGAAAATACAACTAATTTTGCACGGCGCAAAAAGTGATTAAGGCGATTTTTATAATGTGTGATTTTGTAGAGCAAAGAAGTTGCATTTATAAAATAGAATTTCCGTTTTTGATTTTGATTTGGAACTGTACGGAAGACCCTCGCTGAACAGAATTTCGCGTCGGTAAGAAATGTTTACAGGTGTCATAAAAAGTTGAAAGAAGACTCAGAACGATTTGAGGACGAACTGCGCTTGAATGACCTTGAATGTCTCTATCTCTGTCTATGAAAGTCACGTCTAACAAACCTAAAATTAACAGTAACAGACGCGTCGAAATTTGTTGCATTGATTTTTCGGAACCCCCTTTTTAAATTGATTAAAAGGATTCAACGCGAATAGTCACGCCGCGTTATTACTAATTCCAATGCTTCGAGGCATAAGCGTATTGCGTCCGTGGGAACATTTTAAAAGGTGATGAATTCAATTTGGACGAATAAACAAAGATGTAATTTAGTATGGCTGAGCGATATCTGTTTTATTTTACTAAAGCTATCAAATAATGATGAACGTAAGTAGAATGATTGAAATAAATTGAAAGTTGTTTGTATGTATTTTATAAATAGAAATGATTTTCTACCTAACAGAGATATGTCATAGAATTGGCGAAATTCTCTCTCTTGTGCACGTTTATAAACAGTTTAGAAATGCTGGGGTGCGGCAATTTTACCTCTTTTGAATCAATTTCGAGAGCAAAAATCCGTACGCTTGTTATGTTCTGACAAGTGATAGCTGATTAGTTTCAAATATTGAATTTCTAATATTGAATATTGAATTCATTATGAGGTTTCTTTCCGGCAGGCTAGAGATGTGATCAATCAGAACGGATAACTAGAGATAACATAATTAGGAGTATGGGAGCATCCAAAAGGTTTGTTATCTTGATCACCAATCGGTTAAACCTGTTTGTCAATAGGTTAAATTATATAAACTGTATTTAGAAATAAATATAAATAAGTTAGTGGAAATTTACGTTATATAATAAGGTGTAGCAAAAGGTCACCCTTATTTTTGCATTGAATGCTTTGTTTAGCGTAGCTAAAATTATCAGTTTTTTGATAACTTCTCCAATAGAAACTCTTGCTCCTATTGGCAAAAAACCAGGACAACCGAATCTTTCTCCAGCAAAATCATTTGCCGCTTTACATTGAGTTCTGCAACAGGGTGCATTCTGAACGTAAATTTTTTTTAAACTTGCATATTCATATTCGGATGTTATTCGGATTCACTTTTGTTCATCGTGTCGACATTGTCTGTAATTTGTGAACCCTGTGTTAAACAACATTTGTGATGTTAATTTTGTGCGATTTTTTATTTCTTGGGTTTCAACGTTAATTCGTTCCACTTGAAACGCCTACAAAAATATCTGTGTTGTTCCATAGTAATTAAGGCAATAATAGTGACAGATGTAGTAAAATCCTGAAAACATTTCATAGAAATGGGGAAAAAACTGTCTCTCAATGGCATCTCATCACTTCGACTTCCCACTCCTGTTCTCATATAAACGACATTAACTTGTTGTAAATATAATACAACATCTTCATGTTATTGCTGGCTGCCGTGGAAGGAGTTTACATGCATATTATGAGTACATTTCTTTTATCCGCTTCCCTTTCTTCGCTGTGCATTTCCTCATCTTCTGCTGCGCCTCAAAGAAATTGTATTTAACAAGATTTTTCATATTCCAGCCATTCCAATCTTTTTGGTTGCATCGGGGTAGTGGTGCAGGCCTCCTCATCTCTTTTTTAAGCCTCCTCTGGCATCCTTGCAGATGCCGCCATTGTTAAAGTCGGGCGCAGTTGACAATTAAGAAACTGGCAAATAAGTGAATGTGCAGAAGAAGGATGTGGCTGGTTATTATTTTAATTACAATTTAAAACGATGTCGTCGTAACTAATTGTCGTAAAAGAACCCAACCGCAGCAACAAAAAGGCCGTTTATTATTTCTTTAGGCCAAGGATTTATTCACTAAAATATGGAGGGTGGAATCTGAGATTTGAAAATGTCATCCAAATGGTGGGTGCAACTGAAATTTTTCACAGATGCCTTGACAACAGATTTGAGATTCAGATGATCTTATAAGGTGTGGTTACGACTGCTATGTGTGTCTTCCAAGTGTTAAATGATAGCAGGACATTTTTTCGGTTCAAAATGTCTGAGACTTTCTCCATATTAAACGGATTTCTGTCAAAGACAATACGTCTTCCATAATTCGTGCTTGTGACCAAAATTGTGGCAGTCCGATTCGAAACAAAATTGTAGAGGTACGTCAGCAATATAAATTAAGAAATGCAGCATAGAAACTCTGAACAGGTTTGTAGGTGAAATTAGGTAAAAGAAGTAAGTAATAAATTTAAAACTAGAAAGTATTTTCGTTAAAAAAATTAATAACGAACATATTTAGGACAAGAGTTTTTCGACAAATCTAATAAATAAAATTACTAAACATATGCTTGAATTTGATAGACGAACCCTAGAATTTAGTGCAGACACCTAAGCAAGCCAAATCTCATCACAATTTGGCGGACGGCATAGGGATTCGTATGTCCTTTTTTACATACATATATTATATTAAATCTCATAGAAACCCAATTATAGGCGTACTCATACCAATGAAAGAGGCAATAAAAAGGACCATTTCAGATGATCAGATACTGACCAAAGTTGCAAGAATTCATATTTTTTTCAGTTTCCGTTTCTTACCAGAAAAAGAACAATGTTAACAATGTTAAGCTATTTTTCTATACGAATTAAATCTATTGAAAAGGACTGTTAAAGACATTATTAAATCATAATCATAAACCAAAAAAAAAAAAAAAACAAAAATATTCCGTTGGGTAATATGCGTACTTGAGATGTAACATGAAATGATTTTGTGATGAAGGTTTTCGTCTTTCCCGAAAAATTAACTAAATGTTATTAAAAACAACAGCATCCATCCCTGCTATGACAGACCACTGTTAAATTCATACATGATTATCCTAACTTTCACAACTTCTGGATCACGAGTAGTGAATCTTTTTGAAATCTTTGAATGTATAATAGAGGTAATTGGATGGTTTTTACAGAAAAAATACAGGAAAAATGCAAAGGTCCAAATACTATGTCTAGAAGTAAAACATTTTTTTTCTCTTTTTGTATAGTTATATCGAAAAATACGAGCGTGCTCAGCAAGCTAGTCAGATATTAGGGAGGTGTGGTCGGGGATCATTGTTCCTATAACTACAAATTTCCATTAACAAAAACAAAAAAAAAAAAATAAATAAATAAATTACTGATCAACGTCTAATAACAAAAATTGTAACAATGAGTAATAAGAAGAATGGATAACCAGAACGTAAGAGAATCAAAAACAACTACAAACTATCATGCGATGCAATTAATGTTCAATTATTTGTTAAAAAAATGTTTTTTGTATTTGTTTTCTTTTTTATGAAAATTTACATTTCTGACTTGGTTCAAAACTACATTTGGGTAGTCATCTAACGTTGGATGAAGGTTTTGCTGCGATGTTCGATGATAGTTGAAATATTTGAGGTTCGAAGATAGAGTTTTCGATTCTGATTTAAATGGTAACTTAAAATTACTTAGGCGTTAAATTGTTATATAGTTGAAATTTGCAGCAATTTTCTTGGAGAATAATGTGATTGAATTGTTTACTTTAGCTGCCAAATTGGAAAGAGATAAGAAAGAACAGTCCTATAATTTGTAAATAAGACAAAAACAATTCGACCGAATCGAGTCTTTATTTATAAAGGGTGTCCCAACAAGAACGCAAGATTTAAATTTGGCGCCATTCGAAGTGTCATTGTTTGACATTTGAACAATTGTTATTGTTTGCTAGTAGAAGGTACGAGGTTAGTAAAAATGGAGCGCTACGCGAATGAACAACGCATTCTCATTGTGAAATTGTTGTCACAATAATGCTCCAAAAGAGTAAACTGTAAAGAGATTAATGGATAAATTCAAAACTGGTTCTGTTAGTGGTGTAAAGACAACAATGCGCCTTCGACCAGGTCGATCGACCGAAAATGTCGCGGATGTACTTGATGATGTCGCTCAAACTCCATCCACTTTAATTCGACACCGAGCTCAGCAAATTTTGTCTCCAAATCCACTATGCAGCGAATTTTGATGAAAGATTTGCATCTTCATGCATACAAAGTTCAATTGACTCAGGAACTGAAGCCAGCTGACCATGGACAGCGAAGGGAGTTCGTTAATTGAGTATTGGAGAGACAACATGAAAATGCTGATTTTGCCTATAAAATCATCTTCAGTGACGAGGCCCATTTCCATCTTGATGGCTCCGTCAATAGGCAGAATTGTCGCATTTAGGGTGAGGAAAATACTCAAGTGCTTCACGAGAAGCAAATGAATCATCAAGGTGTCACTGTGTGGTGTGGATTTTGGGCTGGAGGAATCATTGGACTTTTTTTATGAAAATGAGGCATGTCAAGCGCAAACAGTCAATGGTGTTCGGTATCGTGAAAAGATAACCAGTTTTTTCGTGCCTAGAATTGAAGAAATGAATGTGGAGGGCATTTGGTTTTAACAAGACGGCGCCACATGTCATACATCCAGAGAAACAATTCAATGGTTGCATCAGTCATTTCCCGGTCGTGTTATTTCGCGTTTTGGACACTAGAATTGGCGGCTTAGATCGTGCGATTTAACACCATTAGACTTTTTTCTTTGGGGTTTTTTTAAATAAGCCGACGACGACTCTAGTCTTAAAGGAGGAAATTGGACGCTGCATTAATGAAATACCGCAGCATTTATGCAGATTGTCATTGAAAATTTCATTAAAACATCGCGTGTGTGCCAGCAAAGCCACGGCGGCCATCTGCCCGATGTGTTGTTCCATACATAACCTCATTCTGTCTACTTTACGATATAATGAAAGTTTCACGATTTTTTTTTAAATATCTGTGTTTTATTTAAAATTTAAATATTGCGTTCTTGTTAGGACACCTTTTATTAAAAAGAATTAAGAAAATATATTTTCCTTGATTTAGCCAACTTTTGTAACTCGTGTGTTTATCCTTCCAAAAATTCAATTTAGGTATACATTTTTTTAATTTTTTCTTTCCTCCTCCTTATTTATTTTGAAAATAATTGCTCAAATCATGAGAAAAATTGAAAAAATAAACTTTTCTGTTTTCTGGTTTACCAAATTTTGAGCAATTTTTGCATCCTTTCTTCCAAAGAATTCTTTTCTTCTTCCGTTTTTTTATTTTAAGGATAATGGACTAAACTGTCACAAAAACCAATATTTTTATTTTATTTGTTTAATCAAACTATAAAAAAAACCTTTTCACCTCTTCTTAGCTTTGTAATTTGCCGCACAAATGTTTTGATTTGACTTTTTTTTCAAAAGTCATTCAATCTTTCCTCAAAATATTTTTCTGTTTATCAAACTTTGATTCTCAAATTTTTGATTCTCCGTCAAGTAATCCTTTTGACCAAGCTATTTTTAGAGCTTATATTTAGACTTTATAATGAAGACACCATATTTTTTTTAATTGCGTAAGATTATTAAATAACAAAAGAATCTACCTAAATATATGGTTTAAAAATAATTTTATTTATGTTTTCAACAATAATTTCCTTTTCTGTATATGGCGCCTCCTACCTCAGGGTAATTATTTACAATCCATTTTTTCGTCAACAAGATGAAACAAAAGTTGACCGAGTTTGCGTATGTTTGTTATGTACAGGCCTATACCCTCCGTTTGTGTCTTAAATTGTTTAGAGGATAGAGCGCTTCTAGTTTGAATGCAAAACATATCAATGAATAATAGTGCAGTTAACGTAGATAAGTTGCAAGCGAATAACTCCAGTATATATGAAAGAACAATAATTAGGCCAGACACTGTAGTTGAATTTATGTATATTTCTTTCATTTCCCCCATTTGGTGGACTCGCCACTACATCCATTGTCATTATGATGGATGAGCAGATGTATCGCTTATTAATTTTGGTCGGTCAGTGGCGGTAAGAGTTGGTCGCATAGACCAGATGAAGAACTCCCTCTCTCACGCGCCCCAAGCTTTCCTCTGTTTATTTTTTGTATCACGGCTGAATGGTTCTCCTAGAAATGGGGGTGCTGCTGCGTTGCATGAGTGTGATGGATGGTGTAGTGATTGGTGTTGTATTGTATTCGAATACTGCGAGTACAGTAGCAAGTTGTTATACTTGGTGATGGTGGCCACACAACTAAGTTTGTGGGAGTGCGAGTATGAGTGCGAGTATGTGTGTTAAATGCACCTACGATCAAAAACATTTTTAACACTGCAGCATGACTGAGTTTCCAAAAAAACAATTTCATGAATGTCGGCTACGTTGCTGATGTTGAAAAATATTATTTTATATACATATATATATATATATATATATATATATATACAGAAGAAATGTCTAAATAGCAAAGTATTTTTGTTTTGTGTTTCATGAAGTTGGTTGTTTTATTGCAATATTTCGCCACT
>JAHXMU010018848.1:0-10683 GCA_019455685.1 Philornis downsi
TATATACGTTTATTCCTAAAAGTATGTCCTAAATAGTATCCAATGTTCGAGATTCTGACGAAAAAATCGTTAGGAAATGATCTTGGTTTACCTTCTTATTTTGCTATTTTCAACAACATGTTTTCTAAATCTGTCCTTATTATACTTTTAAAATATTATATGGACTATTGTTTATCAAAATGATATACTGCCATTTTGGCGGTCTTTGGAGCTCGTTATTTATTTATGCTCTAGTATTCATAACTTACCACATTTGTCAGCGACTATCGAATGAAATATCATTGAGAGAGGAAGTATGTATAGAAGCATATACATATACATACATACACATACATGTCCTTATTTTTCATAGCTTTGGAGATTTCTTCCTTTACATTAACTTGTATGTGCTTTGAACGCCACGATATCGGCGATATGTTTCTGAATCGTTTTAGTTGCATAAAATTCAATCAAAAAGTCAGATTGTTGTACATTACAATTGGGATTTTATGCCGTTCACAACACACAGTGTGACGCACAAATAACGCAACTCATATACTGCTAATAAATAAAAGCGCATGAATACATCTGTCTTATCCATTTACATAAATTCTATCTGCAACGTAACACGTCTTCCCATTCTACGAGACAACCGATGGATCAAGAAACGAAAAATCATTTCACGAAGAGAATCAGTCTAGTCGGTTTTATAAAGCTCGACTTGTACTGATTCTAGGACTGTTCTAGGCTTGTTGGGCCCGATCGGTTTTTGTAAAGAACCGGTTCCGTAAGTTCGATTCCACGGTTATGTCTAACTCTAATACCAACCACTACCTGAAGTCGTGCTGCTCCAAGTAAGTATCCAAAATTGACTATTTGATTTGATGCTGCAATGTTACTTTTGTACCTTCAACCGAAGCAATGGAGATTTGATTCGGTAAAAGTGCAACATTCAGAAGGAAGCGTTTAAAGTATCAAAAGCAAGGATGAAATGCGCTTGGAGACTTTTTAAGTCGATTTTGCGATGACATTTTGTCTGTCTGGCTGGCCGCTGGACACGATAACAGCTGGTGGAAACATTTTCCCAGGTTGGTTATGTTACGAGGGCGATCCCAAAACTAACCGATCTAACAAAGAAGATACAAAAAAGTTAGGAACATTTTTTTTATTTTTCAACATAATCTCCTTTTAGCTCGATACACTTTTTCAGCGATATTCAATAGCTTCTATACCATGTTTATAGTAAGAACTGTCAAACTACTTAAAAAGCCACCAACCGCAGACTCCATCTCTTAATCGTTGGCGAAACTTTCAGCACCGAGTATTTTTTTTAAGTTTGGAAGTAGAAAATAGTCCGAGGGAGCTAAATCTGGGGAATAATACGGGTATGCGTGATGAAGCAATTCGAATTTTAATCTATTAATTTTGACCATCGCAATAGTAGATGTGTAAACTGGAGCATTGTCTTGATGAAACAACACTTTCTTTTTCGCCAAATGCGGCCTTTTCCCCACATAATATTCCACGTTGATGGTTTCTTCTTTCTGAAGATAATCAATGAAAAGAGTCCCATGCGCACCCCAGAAAACGGACGCCATGGCCTTGCTTGCAAATGGAACAGCCTTCGCCTCCTTTGGGCACGACTCACCCATTCCAGTCCACTCCTTTAATTATTCCTTTGTCTCAGGTGTGAAGTGGTGGACCCTTGTATCGTCCATGGTCATAAATCGACGCAAAAATTCGGGTTTATGGCGGTGAAACATCGCCAAACACTCTACTGAAATATCTACACGACACTGTTCTTGTGGATTTTCTTAACCATATCTGGTGCGGACATCTCTATTGTTCGACAACTACGGTGTTCGTCTTGGCAGCCCGTACAGCCTCGTTTAAATTCTGCTACCCAATATTTTTTTTATTTTAAATATACCATATCGGCATCCCTTCTGAAATCACCCTATCTATCACCTATACAAATGACCGATTTTAATCAAATATACTTTTGTTTATATCTTTTATGCAATTACATTAAAATTTGTAAAATTTGGTACACATTCAGTTTTTGTCGAAGTCGGATCTCTGATGGTAAATGTATCTTTCCATATAAATGACCGACTTCTAATTGATTGCATCCAGTTCGACCAAATTTGCGATATATTATGCGCTTGGTGATATAAGTTCTGAGAATGAAAATAGGCGACGTTGAAATGCCAATTGTGGTACCTCAAATAGAAGTTGACCTATTTATCTAAATTTTCTTTTCCACCGTGATGCACAATTCGTTGCTTGAACTTACCTAAATTCTCATCAATAAAATCATTGATCGTAATAATATTTTGCAAAATTTGAAAACATTGGCAGAATAACCATGCCCTCTCTGCTATCTTCCCTACGAATTAGCTTATTTAGCTTCTTATATATACCTTAGTCGTATTTACTTGTTCAATTGCACTATATTCGTTATAATAGAACTTGTATCAGGTATTTAGGATTACGAATGAAAATAGATTGCACTGCGATGCCTCCTAGCATACAACGCATGCAAATTGGCCGAAAGATCGGTGTCCCTTCTACATTTCCCAATCGGAAGACTTCAGAAACTTGTAATTTTGCTTTAAATCTGAGTATTTTTTATTATTGTTTATATAAGTCAGTTCACCCGATTGAAATTTGTGTACCGGTCTTAACCGAAAGTCATCAATCAATGTGAATGAAATGTGAAAGAAGAAAACTAAAAACAAAAAGTGAAAAGAGACAGATAAGTGCAAAACTTTTAAACTTCTTTGCTTCTCAGAATAGGTAGATATTTTTGTCACATTTACATTTGACATCTGATAACGTATAGAAAAGACAAACTTTATACAACATATAAATGTTTTATTATAGCAAACTAGAGATGACAGCAAATAAAACACTGCTATTAACACAGGGTATTGTCTAAAATTAATGTTCAGTTATCAGTCGATATAATCAAATAATTTTGGGTAGTTACGGTGAAATTGTAAACCGAAGCGATTATAAGTGAAGCGAATATTCAACATTATAGCCAGTATTTAAAATCCATCCATCAAACCGAGGTAATCGGCTTACGTTATAGCTCCTAAAATATACGTTATAATGAATTCATTTTCGATAATAACGATCATTCTGATTATAGGAATAATTATGAGCGCAGCTTGGGTAATATTCAATGTTACAAAAATTGTGTCATAAATATTCAAATAAACATAAGATTCCCCTCTAGCGTTCATTCAATTTACGCCTTGAAAACATTAATTGTTCCGCCAACAAGGAGTTCGTTGAATATATGAATTGTACCATTGACAAAATCAATGGAAACACAACTACATTGAATCTGAACATAAGAATGGCAAAGGATGTGATCAATCCTAAATTTGATGTTCTGATAATTGCCGAAAGATCAAATAACGACGAGTTTACAGTCTTTAATGTGACAAATTTCGATGCTTGTAGATATTTCGAAGGAAAAAGTGTTTATACAATATTAAAAATATTTCGAAGCCAAGTTGATGAAGTTTCAAATCTACCGCTTAAATGTCCAGTGCGTAAGGTAATTATAATAATAAAATTGAACGCTTGAGTTTAGTCATGCAAATTTTAAATTTTGCTTTTTCAGGGAACTCTAATCACTGTTAGTAATTTGAAACCCAATCCGGATAATTTGCCACCTTATACACCAGAAGCAAAGGCACGTATCATAGTTTTTTTTGAAAGAACAAATGAAAACCTTCATGAGCTTACATTTAAATGTCAGTGTAGAATATAAGAAAAATGTAAAGAGAATAGGCTGAGGATATGGAGTATTATTGAAGACGCTATCTTCATTATAAAAATTTATCATATTTCGTTATAATAAATAGCAAAAATATACGCCGCTTTGGGCGTATGAATGATTCGTTTTATGTGAAATGATTCGTTTTATGTGAAATATGCTCCGTTTTGTTCGATAACTTTTTGTCATTTTGAAGGTAATTGCATTATTCATCTTTCATAGAAACTTTCGTCCTTATTGGCAAAGGACTGGGACAGTTGATTTTCACAAGCTTAGGACGAATATTCATCAAGAAAATCATTAGCCATAGACAGATACAGGTGATAATCTCGCAATGCTAGGTCCAAGGATCAAGGATCCTCCCTAGTACGCTACAGGACTACAAAGTGAGCGTATAAGAAACTCCCTATCGATGTGTGTGGGCTAGCGTTGTTCTGATGGAACACAATTCCTCCACCCGCTCCATAAATGGGTCTTTTAAATTCAGATTTCTTCCTCCATGAGGTTTCTTTTTTTGTGTTGACTCGTGTGGCAAACATACATTGAGCTTCTTTTTGTAGCCAAACTTATTCAAGTGGTTTTAAACTGTTTTTTGTGCAATGTTTAGCTCCTGGGTAATCGAGACATTGCTTACATGACGGTCGAACTTGACGATTTCTAATATTGTGCCAACATTTTCGATAATTGACCATAAAACCAAAATTGCGCATGATTTGATACACAGACAAGAATTTATACAGATAAATTATTTGGATGGGAAAATACGTGAATAATCGAAAAATACGACACCATTGTTGCTCTCAAATCATACCAACTACGCTCATAGAGAAGCAAATTCCACTTAATTTTGAACAAAATTTACTGTCGAAGCGCATTGTTGCCATTCGTTTGTAAGAATGTTGATAAAAACATAAAATGGATGAGAACATAAAATTTGTTTCAATCGCTCTCTGCTAGTAGGTATGATAATGATGGGATAGCGGGAGGTGTATTCGGAATTGCTGGTTAATACTCTTTTGGATATTGGAAATTCTTTTAATGAAGCCAGACTACTCAAAGTCATTATTGTTAATTGGAAAGGGTTGTTAGTAAAATTGCAGAGGGTTGTACTCAAAATTTTATCTGGATAGGGATTTCAAAGCCCTCTGTAACTAATTATCCAATTTATTTTTATCCAGAGAGAACTGCTACATCTTTATATGCTCCTTTGTCTATGTTGGATGTCACAGTATCAGGACCATAAACACAGGCCCATAAGCTCACATTTTCAGTCGCCTGGCTTCCGTTTTCTCCCTTATCGAAGAAAAACTGTAAAATATGGCGCATCTTCTCTTTGAGGTCCGCTCAATCAATACACTCAATAAAGACAATAGAAATTATTTGCTATTGTGAATAGGAGAATATGTAAATAACGACAAATAACGGACAATTGGAAATTTTTATCCGCTGCTCTATTTGAACGGAATCAGACGATCATCGCCCACTCTATTTTTATCCAGAGAGATTAAAATTCTCTTGATATATTTTTTCACTCTATGAACAATACTGAGTTATGCAATCAAAAAACTGTCTAAGTAATTTTTTGAGTACGAAATCTTATTTTGCTAATGCTATCTAAGATATATGTAGAGTAACCCGTTCGCACCTATACGATGCGGGATAATTGTTAGTTGAAACATCTGTTGGAAAAATAATGGATTTCCTTTTACTGTACCAAACATGAATGTACTTTTCATGCGCTAAATATATATATATGTATATATTTTTTTTTCTTTTCATTCATTTATTTTCTTCATTGGATCTTTCTTTCGAAATTTACAATATGTATTCAAATCTTAATCCTATCTTAAACTAAAGTATCCTGCCATTGCCGGATCTTGTTTTTGACGAGCAGATCTGTTTATCACTGGACCAAGTCTAGCGTGTCCTTTCTTTTTAGCCGTATATGACCGGAAAATGTTGAAGGTTTTGAGCGAGTGGGTTTGAGTGGGAGGACAACTTCGATACATATGACCTGCTTAATTTTTTTATTTCCTCGGAAATATAAGGAATGTTTAAATCTTTGTGTATGTTATCATTCCTAACATACCATGGGGCACCACAAATTTGGCGCAGTACTGTCTTCTCTGTAGCTTATTTATGTTAGAAGCCGATGCCGTTCCCCACAACTGGATGCCGTATGTCCATATTGGCTTCAATATGGTTTTGTAGATGGTGATTTTATTTTCCAAACTGAGAGTAGACTGGGAGCCAATAAGCCAGTGGAGTTGAGCCATTTTTAATTTCAATTGTATGATTTTTGAGTCAATGTGATTTTTCCAGGTAAGACGTCGGTCAAGGTGAATACCCAAATATTTGACATGGTTATGAACGGGTATGGTACTACCGTGAATAGTGAGGGCTGGACAATTGTTCTGTCTAAGAGAGAATGTAACCTGTACACTCTTAGTGGCATTTACTTTTATCTTCCACTTTTCGAGCCAAGATTCTAATGTGTGTATATGAGACTGCAGTTGTCTAGAAGCCATTAATGGGCAAGTGCTAGTGCTCATGAATGCAGCGTCATCAGCGAAAGTTGAGGTTTGAATTAGGGAATGAACAGGCATGTCAGAGGTATAGATGGTATATAGTATAGGGCCTAGTATACTGCCCTGCGGAACTCCTGCTGAAACTTTTCTTTGAGTTGAAACAGAGTCTTTCGATTTTACTACAAAAGATCGATCCTTCAGATAGCTCTCCAGGAGCTTATAGGTATTTGTCGGTAGAAAAGATACTATTTTATGAATAAGGCCTTCATGCCACACTTTATCAAAGGCTTGGGAGATGCCTATAAAGAGAGCTGAACAATATTTCCGATCTTCGAATGTTTTTCTGATCTGGGTTACTATACGGTGTACTTGTTCTGTCGTTCCATGACCCTTGCGAAACCCAAACTGGTGCGTGGGTATTACATGGTTTGCTTCAATATGGGGGTGCAACATTTGGAGAAAGGTCTTTTCAAACAGTTTAGATAAAATAGAGAGTAAACTTATGGGTCGATAGGATGTAATTTGTGACAGTTCCTTTCCAGGTTTTGGGATCATTATTATTTCAGACAGCTTCCATGATCGAGGAAAGTATCCAATTCGAAGTATAGCATTAAATATAAATAAAACTAATTTGAGGATATTGTGGGGCAGTTCTGAGATCATTTTCGCTGTTATTTTATCGTGTCCAGGAGATTTATTCATTTTCAACGAGAGAACATTTTTCTTTAAGAGAGATAGACTTATTTTCATTGGATTTGTGACCATTGGGCTAATGATCGTTGGATTCACACTAGAGATTGTATCGTTAGGAGTAAATACTTCTTCTAGATGATCAGCAAATTCGTTCAGTTTTTCATCACTACTCCTTGCCCATCCTCCATCTTTCATCCGTATTGGAGACTCCTGTGTTATAGGACGCTGTAGTTGCCTTGTGGCCTTGTACAGGCTATAGTTAGTGTTTTGTGTGGCTCCTAGACGAGATAAGTAGCGGGCTTCGGAAATTTCTTTTTTTTCATCCAGAGTTGACCTCAGTTTTGACTTGCACTGGTCGAGACGAGGTTTGAGGTAGGGAGATCTGTGCTTTTGCCATCGTCTTCTCGCTTTCCTTTTCTCTTTGATAAGGGATTCAATATGACATGAGGAGTCATTTTTTGTTTTAGCGTAGACCTTGTGCGGAGTTGCCAAGTTTGCTTCAGTTGTCATTGTGGTAGTGAGGACGTTGATGGCAGACTGAATTTCATCTGGTGTTTTGAGAGAAAAGTTTTGCCACAGATGAGAGCTTATGTACATCTTGTACCTCAACCAATTTGAATGCCTGTTTGGAAAATGGTAAGAGATTTCCGGGTTCAAGGGAATGTTAAATACTGTGAGAATTGTGGGGGAGTGGTCTGATGAGAGGTCGAGGGAAGGAGTAACGATGATGTGTTCTCTTGTTATGCTCTTCATAACTGCAAAATCTATGAGATCGGTGGTTTTAATGAGATCCGTGGGCCAGTATGTTGGTTCACCTTCAGACAAAACTTTTAGGCCTGAACTCGATATAGCATTCAGCAATTGCCTGCCCCTGGGGTTGACGAGTCTAGACCCCCAGAAGGTATGTTTAGCATTGTAGTCTCCGGCTGATATAAACTTGTCACCAAGAGTAGAGAAAAAGTGTGAAAACTGGTCTTCGCTTATAACATATTTGGGAGGGCAGTATATGGAAGAAACTATTATGTTTAATCCAGTTAGTGCAACTGAAGTGGCTTGTATGTGATCAGTTTTATATTCGCGTAGAGGGAAGTGCTTTACCTGATCATTAATTATTACAGCTGTTCCTCCACAAGCTCTGCCACTGGGATGTTTTGTATCGTAGGTTGAGTATCCATTTATTCGGAAGCAATTTTTTAACGAGAAATGAGTTTCAGAGACTAAGAGAATGTCTATATCTCGGGATCTCAAGAAATACTCTACTTCATTCTTATGTTGGGTGAGTCCGTTGGCATTCCAGTAACAAATTCTTATAGAGTTCATTTTCTGGTTAATAAAACTTGAATGAGCATATTCTGGTTTCGTAACATTTCTTGCATAATCCCCTGCATATTTGTCACGAAATTATTCATAGTTTTTATGAGGGATTCGATTGAGGTTTCAATATTGTTTTTCTGCGGAGGAGCTTGAGGAACCTGATTTTTCAGAGATTGTGCATATGTCATTTGAGTCGTCGTTGCTGAATTGACATTTGAGACTGATGGAACTGGATTTGGGATACACCCAAACTCTGGCACTTGAAACTGAGGAGTTTCCTGCCTTCTATGAGAGAGCTTTCTCCTTAGTTCTATGTACACGGGGCAACCTCTATAATTAGCTGTATGGTTTCCTCCACAGTTTCCACATTTCTTCAGACTGGGATCTGTTTTTGGTAACTTGCATTCTGAAGTTTTATGAATACTTCCGCATATCACACATACTGATGGTAATTTGCAGTAAGCTTTAATATGCCCAAACTACTGACAGTTTAAGCATTGAGGAAGGTCTTTGCGCGCTAGCAGTTCCTCAACTGATACTCTGCGATGAAGCAGATATCTGAGATTGTAAATTGGGTGAGGTTCATTTTTTCCTTTCATGTGGGCATAGTCAAACGCTATTTCCACCTTAAACATGGGCTGAGGAGCCTTGAACTTGTTGAGTATATTGTGAATGGATTTCACTTCGTAACCCTCATTTTCAACGGCCTCCTTTATTTCCTGTATGGGAACGTTGCTTTTAATGCCCTTGATTACAACTATTAGTCCCTTAGAGCTTTTGAGTTGGTAAGTGTAGTAATTCTTACGTTCCTGGTCAAAAAATTTGGAAACTTCACGATATTTTTCTTCTGTATATGTTTGAACTTTTGTCTCCAGCACCTTCCCCTTGCGCAGGGACACTACATGGAAACCGTCTTTTCCAACTAAATGAGATAATCTGTTTACAGATTGTTAGAGATAGCTTCCCTTAGAAATATTGGGGGATGTTTTTGTACTTTCTTAGGTTGTGATTGCAAATTTTCTTCTTCTGTGGCCAAACTTGTGTAGTAATTTTGACCTCTTGGGTCAACCTGTGAGGGAGGGATGCTTCTGGAATACTTCGAGTTTGGAAGTTTTTGGCTAGACTTTGGGCTCAATTTTCTTTTCAGAATGGGAAAGTAAACGTCTATCCCAGTTTGAACCGTTTCATTTTGAGGTTTTTGTTTCGGTATAGCGCCCTTCGAGGTCGATGTTGCCGGTTGAGTAGCATTCGCGAGAGTTGCCACTACATCACCGTTTGCACGAATGTTAGGTGAAATATCGGGTATACTTTTAGGCGGAATCTTAACTTGGGGCGAACTGATTGTTTGTGGAGCATGGGAATGCGAAGTACTTACGGGCATACTTTTAGGCGGCAACATATTTTGTCCACTTGCCAAACTGTCATCATTGTTTGGGGGGATGTGAGCTGAGGGGGAATTCATATTGACACTAGTTTTCGCGGTTAGGAAGGCACTGTCATCTTTTTTGTTTTGGGATGCACTTTTCTGACACTCGTTTGCATTTATTGAGAGATAAGCATTTCTGCCGTTAAGGCTCAGACGTCTCTCTGAGTGTGAGACACTCATATAGGCACTTTTCGCCTTAAGATATGCGAAATGTAAGCTATATTTTTTCCCAGATTTGTTGTGACTGTAATATTATAAATTGTATGTTATTATCACTGCACTGGGGAATTTTGATTTAGCGTCTTCTGACTGAATTTTTTTGGGCTAAGAGTATATTTAACCTTTTTTATAATTATTTTTCTAAAGCCGATGCACAAACACGTCTGTCTGCACAGAGAGAAAAACAATATCACCCAAACTGGGCCATTTGAAGTACCAACCAACTTTTTTTTGACCAAATGTCGATTGAGCGATATTTATATGTCTTGATAGCTGGTAGTCACGATAACTGTCACAAATCTTTATGAAACTTGTTAAAACTTGGAACTTAAAATTGTGTTCATTATATTGGTTTACAGTACTTGTCTAGTCAAGTTAGCATACGTTGAACGCTTGCTAAATAAGGATCCCAGAATGAAAACAGAACTTATTGTCACACCCCTTCTGGTAATTTCTGGTTAATACATCGCTGAATACCAGATTTTTGACGATTGTATTGACTCAATATCGACTCCTTAATGCTTGGGACATGAGCTCACAGCACGTTTCCACAGTTTCATCTTCATACATATTTTGAAGTGATCGCACGTTAGCCTGTAGCCTTGATTAGTGCAAAGTGTCTCAGTAAAGTATCTTTACTGAAGACTTCGTGCCGATCTATGCCATTCCACAAAGGCGTATCCACTTCAAACTGACACCAAACACACCCTAGGCTTCAACCAATTTTTGAG
>JAHXMU010018853.1:0-14685 GCA_019455685.1 Philornis downsi
TTCGTTCCTTTGTACCATATTCAATACAGTTGAGCTCAATTCGGCCACTTAGTATTGCGGATGGCACTACATAGGGTACTATGCACACAAATTTAATAAAAATTGGTCCTCCTATAGTTCTCGAAGTTAAGATTTCAGTAAGTTACAATTTTGCTTGCGTTATTTATGTTTAATTCAAGTTTGGTGAAGGTCTACCGGTCTATATTGGATTTATATACACTGCAATTTACAATAGTCTAATTGTTATCTAATTGTATATTCAATTCCAAAGTATTTAAATATTGTACTGCGTTTGTCCCACTGTGTCATTAAATGAACAGCCTAAATGTATGCTATCTGCTGGCAAACGATCCAAAGCAAAACAAATGAATACGAATAAATAATATAAAAGCTTCAATGTTGTAAACTTTCCCAGAGTTGGACAACGTTCCCAATTCTTGTTTCTGTGGCATGTTTGCGTACCTTATGCAAAATGTATGTTATTGGTAATATTAACTTAAACTTGATGCTTGATAAATACAGGGTGGGCCATAAGGGTGTTGGCGGTTTAAATATTCAATTAAAAAAAAAATTACGAAACATAAAAAAATATATTTGTATTTTTAAAAAGTAGAAGCATGGGAATTTTTAAGAATTAAAAATAATGTTGTCCAAATGGCTTCACTCGGCTGCTTGACACTCTTGGAACCGAAGTCGCAAATTTTGCAAATTTTGCGAATTAGTGAAGCTCCGAGTGCTAATTTAATTAAAATATGGGTAAAGCGTTTTGAAGAGACCGGTTCAACATTTAAACCACAAGCAAATGGTCGCCCAAGGACATCTATAGGTAGGACAATGTTGAGAGAGTTATGGAGTCAGTACGAGGAAATCCACAAATGTCGACTCGCAAGAGATCGTCTGTCTTACAATTATCGCGACGAAGTTTGCAACGAATTTTAACATTGGATCTTAAACTGCATCCATATAAGCTGCAATTAACACAAGATTTGAAAGAGTCTGACTTCATAGCAAGGTTCGCATTTGCTAATGAAATGCTTAATCGATTTTCCAATTTTGACAATATCCTTTTCTTTGACGAGGCTCATTTCCTTATGAATGGGTTCGTAAACCGTCAAAATTGTCGTTACTGAAACAGTGAAAATCCCAAAATCAAACACCATAAACCATTGCATAGTCCTAAAGTGAGAGTATGGGCAGCAATCTCTGGCAGAGGAATAATTGGTCCTTTTTTGTTCGAAAATGCCCGAGCCAAAACGTCACGGTTAATCGGGAACGCTATGTTGAGATGTTGGACGGATTTTTGGCTCCAAAAATTGAAAGTCCAAGAATAGTGAATTCCAGAACTTGGTTCCAACAAGACGGAGCTACCTGTCACACATCAAATGACTCCATGGCGGTGGTGAAGCAGATGTTTCCTGGTAGACTGATTTCGAAAAGAGGTGATATCCCATGGCCCCCACGTAGTCCAGACTTGACGCCTCTTGACTTTTTTTTGTGGGGATACCTCAAACACAAAGTCTACAGTAATAATCCAAGAAACATCATTCAGCTCAAGGAGAATATCCGTGGTGAAATGGCAGTCATTACACCAGTATTACTGAAGAAAGTTTTCAATAATTTTCATTTGCGGTTAGAGGAGTGCCGTCGTAGAGAGGGTCACCATTTAGATGATGTTATTTTTAAAAAATAAACTCCATTTATTACTATACAATGCCTTAGATTTATTTTAACCATACCTTTCGTATTTATTTTTTAATCTATTTTTTAAATATGCACGTTCTATTGCGCCACCCTGTATAATCTCCCCCTTTTATAATAACTTCTTCCTACCTCTCCGGCAAATTTTTAGTTCCTTTTTCATAAAACTCACGTGTTTTTTTCTGAAACAAGAGTTGAATTCTATTCTTCACTTCCTGGTTATGCAAATTCAAATCCTTTAAGTGGTTGCGAAATAGGTGATAGTCGGACGGGACGAGCTTTGGGGACTACGGTGGCCGTTTTTCTTCCAATGCCGCCTTCAATTTATCTAATTGTGCGATATAGTAGTCCGTATTAATCGTTTGATTTGTTGGGAGTGTTCCAAAAAAGATTACTCTTTGGACATCCCACCAAATTGATAACATTACCTTCCATGGGATCAAGGCCCGCTTAAGAGGTGGATTGAATGAATGAATGAATTCCCCATTTGGTTTCTCGCATAATCTTTTCCGCTTTACGTTATTGGAGACTATCAATTTTTCATCCGCTGTGATGAAGTTCTTCAGAAATGTTGTTCTGTTGTTTCTTATCCTTAGGTTATCGCAGACGTCAACGCGATTCAGGCGGTTGGCCTCGTTGAGAGAGTGAGGTACCCCCACATCGAGGTTGCTCACAAATTCGAGCTCTTTTATGACTCCGTGAACGATTGAGATTGATTTTTTTGAGTATTTCAGCTATTTTTCTAACCGTTGCATGGGAATTAACAATAATTTGATCTCTCACCTTCTCAGAAACAATTTCTTTTGGTCGTTCTGATCTGGAAGCATCCGTTACGTAGAAGTCGCCCGTAGAAAATCTTGTAAACCATTTCTGGCAAGTTCTTTCATTTGATCCGTTTTGTTTATAAACAGACTTTATTTGTCGGCAGGCTTCAGCAGCCGTTTTCCCTTTTCGGAAATAATACAGCATATTATTTCGCTCATTTTTTTATTTTTTAAAACTTTTTTTAAAGCGCTATAATCGCTCACGACTAGCATGAGAATATAAGCAAACAATAGTAAACAGTTTAGAGAAGGGGTGGGAGGAATTTATGATAGTGTTTGAAGGAACTGTCATGAAAAGTGACGTATCATTCCCATGGGTGAGCACATAAAACGTACAACGATGCTGAATTTTTCATCTCCAGTGAGATATTAAACAAACATTGAACTTAAAACCTCAATTTTTGCCATTCCAGTATTTTTCAGGTTAAACAAAATGAAAAAAATCAGCGAAAAGACACACTTTGCGCCAGAGAGAGTGAGAGCGTATAACCACTTTCATTTTCATGCGACTAAAGCAAAATCACTTTCAATTTCATTCACGGCAAACGCTCAGACCATATGCACCCATGCCGCCACTTGGCTAACCATCCACATGGCCAATGAAAATGAGTTTTGGCTCCATCAACTTCTGTGACTCAATATAAAAACCCGTCGGTACGAAAGTGGAATCGAAAGATGAAGATTAAACTTCCGCAGTGACACAAAACTTTTTTTTTTTGGGGAGAGATCATTGAACGGCCTTTTTCCAGGCAGTAATGTGAAATGGGGTTTTGAGGTCGATTACTGTCGCTTCCGATGCCACGAAAGTTGTTCACAACAACTTTCCGAAAAACGGTTGCCCTTAAGATGAGCTGAGTTATTTGATGTGGTGATTTATGACTTCCATTGTTTGGCCTTATTTTTACTGTTTTGTTTCCTCAGTTTTTTGTGTGCTTATTAATGATTTTTTTCTACCTTTTTTGCATTTTCGTGTGTTTAACTTTTGGCTTGAATCCTGTTTGGAAACAAGTTAATTAACACATAAAATGTGACCGGTTCATCAAAATAAATAAATATTAATGTTAATAATAAACATTTCTATAGTATTTTTTTTTATATGCTTCTTGGTTTTTATCATCAAAACCGGACAAAATTGATACTACATTTAAGCCGGTCATTTAAGATGACTTTTTGAGGATGCCATTTTTTAAATCTTTTGTGATCGTTAGAAGTGGAGTTTGATTTTTCTCTAAAGTATGCTTGGAATGGATCAATATCTAATGACAATAAATATCGCTTAAGGGCATTTCGAAAATTTTTGGAGGGAAATAACTGATTTAAAATGGCACTTGCTAACATCAGACCACACGGGGAAATGTATTGCTTCAAGTTGTTTCTATTAACTATAGTTAGTACTGAATTTGTGTTCTTTTTGCTTATTTTTGAAATCTGGTTTAAAATTACGTCATAAAAACTGTTAAAATACTAAATGTTAAATTTATTAGTTAACTAGCGGACCCGGCGAATTTCGACTCGCCACAATTTAACGCCTTCAGATAAAATCTCGAGTAATAATAAAACACAGATAGTTCAAATTTCAATGCGATTTATTTGAGTAGAATCGAAATCAGTAGAGAGCGATATGATGAACAATGTTTTTTGATTTGTTTTCCGGTGCAAAAACAAACAACGAAGACGGTTTCCCAACACGCGAACAGGCAACGTACAGCTGACCGTGTGGAAGACAGGAAAATTCGAAACTAATCCCCCAGACTTCCAACGACTGGCCTTGCGATTTATTTATTTATTGTCTTCGTAAAAGCCAATCGAATGGGGAACTGAATCCGCTTGAATTGGAATGGAAGATCAGTTGGAATTCTCGGAATTCGTGGAATAAGGGCTTCTTCTTCTTTGAATTTGCCCTCGATAATCGTCACTTGAATCGCATTGTTCATCAGTTTCTTGATGGACAACCGCGTACCATTGCTCAATTTCGGATGATTCAGATTCCGTAACATGATTATGATCGATCCTACCTTCAGCTGTAAATTATGCCGCGGTGTTCCTGGCACATCAAGCGAGTTCAAAAATTCCTTCGGATAGTTTGTCGCTTCATCCTCTTCGGCCACGCTGTCAACGGTTTTGTACGAATGCAGTTCCCCAGCGATTTGACTTTGAATAATCAAATTCAAGTTATCGACGTCCTTATTCTTCGCTGCTAGTATTGCCCTTTCACTAATCCAATCAAGATTTGATTTTGATGATGTGAGGTGGTGATTGTGCAGTGCGAACTTGTGCAATATGGGCACGTCTCCATCCATTATATTCTTCGCGTTCCTCTTGCATTTGATTATCACGGACTTTCTGACTAATTATTGCACTACGTGTACGAAGTCCACGATTTGATCGCCTAATAGGTGGTATTAGTCAAATAACTCTTCCTGAAATGGAATAAAGTCCTTTTTGACTAATCCTATTAAAAAGACAATTTTTTTCCAAAAAAAAAAAAAAAAAAAAAAAATGAATGTATCGCAATAAATGCCCGCAATCCAATAAGGTAACCTCACTTTTTACACGCAAACTTATTTTCTGAAAAAATGATCGAATTGATAAACATTGCACTAAATTTCAATTGATCGTACTGCTCGTACCGTTAATGGATGTGATACGCGATATATGAGTATCCGAATTCAGTGTAATAATACGCAAAACTCGAATCAATTGCAGCAAGAAAAGTAGCACATTTGTTTAATAGAAAATCACAATGCGAAAAGTGCAGCTGCCAAATTGCGCTCAGTTTCAGCATTGAACGCAGCACAGCGCCATCTGTTATTTGTCTCGTTAACTTCTCCACCCAAAATTCACGCAAAACATATTTTATCGCAATAAATTTCGTAATTTTCCGAAATTTTCCGAGCTTCACAACGAATTTTCCACTTTTGAATAAAACATCAGTTCGCTTTGTGTAGTTATAAATTACTGACTCTTTATTTTCAAATTTAAATTTTACAAGCTACAATGGAATTATTCTAAATATACTAATCTTAAAGATGGAGCGAATAAGATAATAAATAGGGGTGATTCTACTGTCGCCCACACACACAAGCGTGATCGCCTGATAATTCTAGAAATTCTTCTAATGACTCCCTGCATCGCTCACATATGATGTTCTGGCTGTACTCTTGGGTATTACAGCCTAACACACAAATGTGTAAAATATGTGAAAAAACCACTTAACACAGCTACATGTTTCTTTACGTCTTAGGAATACGTGGCTATTCTAACGTTAACAAAAAAAAATATATTTAACTTAAACTTATATAATTATTCTGTACCCACACAGCAAAATGAGTTTATTTTCCTTATAAGTACAGTCATAAATATATTCAATATGTTTCTCTGGGGAAAAAAACTGACAATTGGAAAAAAGGATATAAACTGTTCCACACATATTCATTATTGAACAGTAATAACACTTATTTTCTTATACGAATTGTTCATCGTTTTCATATCAAAATGTATAACTATTGATGAACAGCTGAATGTACGAGTATTTGTTAGCGATAGAAGTGATATAGTTGCTACCATAGCATTGTTGAAATTGCACATATTTATACCTTCACCCATTTGATACAGCCAGAAATATAACACTCGGAAGAAAACGTCTAAGGTACCACGTTGGACCTAATATGTTTCATGACATTTTAAGTTTATTAAGCAATGGGGATTGATTTGGGGACAGCCGTAATATTGGGATATTGACACTGTTAAATATGTCTCCACATTTAAACGCTATTATTGTATTTAGATCCAGTCGCCAAATTACTGATGTTAATACAGAGTAGCGCAATAGAACATGCATATTTAAAAAATAGATTAAAATATAACAACAAAAGGTATGGCTAAAATAAATCTAAGGCATTGTAGAGTAATAAATGGAGTTTATTTTTTAAAAATAACATCATCTAAATGGTGACCCTCTCTACGACGGCACTCCTCTAACCGCAAACGAAAATTATTGAAAACTTTCTTCAGTAATACTGGTGTAATGGCTGCCATTTCACCACGAATATTCTCCTTGAGCTGAACGATGTTTCTTAGATTATTACTGTAGACTTTGTGTTTGAGGTATCCCCACAACAAAAAGTCAAGAGGTGTCAAGTCTGGGCTACGTGGGGGCCATGGGATGTCATCTCTTTTCGAAATCAGTCTGCCAGGGAACATCTGCTTCGCCACCGCCATGGAGTCATTTGATGTGTGACAGGTAGCTCCATCTTGTTGGAACCAAGTTCTGGAATTCACTATTCTTGAACTTTCAATTTCTGGAGCCAAAAATCCGTCCAACATCTCAACATAGCGTTCCGTATTAACCGTAAGGTTTTTCGAAGAAAAAAAGACCAATTATTCCTCTGCCAGAGATTGCTGCCCATACTGCCACTTTAGGACTATGCAATGGTTTCTGGTGTTTGATTTTGGGATTTTCACTGTTCCAGTAACGACAATTTTGACGGTTTACGAACCCATTCATAAGGAAATGAGCCTCGTGAAAGAAATGTATATTGCGAAAATTGGAAAATCGATTAAGCATTTCATTAACAAATGCGAGCCTTGCTATGAAGTCAGACTCTTTCAATTCTTGTGTTAATTGCAGCTTATATGGATGCAGTTTAAGATCCAAAGTTAAAATTCGTTGCAAACTTCGTCGCGATAATTGTAAGACAGACGATCTGTTGCGAGTCGACAATTGTGGATTTCCTCGTACTGACTCCATAACTCTCTCAACATTGTCTTCGGTCCTAGATGTTCTTGGGCGACCATTTGCTTGTGGTTTAAATGTTGAACCGGTCTCTTCAAA
Source organism: Philornis downsi (assembly GCA_019455685.1). Taxonomy (NCBI): domain Eukaryota; kingdom Metazoa; phylum Arthropoda; class Insecta; order Diptera; family Muscidae; genus Philornis; species Philornis downsi. The sequence continues at coordinate 7,357 of JAHXMU010018853.1, forward strand.
ACGCTTTACCCATATTTCAATTAAATTAGCACTCGGAGCTTCACTAATTCGCCGTAGTCCATATTCAGCACAATATAGTCGCCTAGTAGCAATATATGAACGAGAGTTCTCGTAAAATGCGCGTACGCAAAATGAGCGACACTTCCCGTCGAAGTGATTCATAGCGACTAAAACTCCATGAGCCCGCCAACCCAACGATGTAGGCGCCCCCCGCCCGCGCCTTTTCTACACCGCAAAAAAAGATGATGCAATATGCACGTTCTATTGCGCCACCCTGTATAAAAATATTAACAAAATACTTAAGAAATGAAAGATCTCTATGTTACGGGTATTATCTAAATCTTATTGGAAAACAACAGTACGTCTGAAAACGTCAATAACGTCGTCATCCATCCCCGGTATGCCTTTTTCATAGAAGACAGACTACAACATCTTCTATCAGATTTTTAGAACTTGAATGCATTGTTGGATGGCTTTGTATTCTTTTCATTTGAGCTCATGTACAAATTAATAGTCTTAAGGCAGGTTGTACTGTAGTACCTTTGTTTTTTAAGAACTTCCTTAAGTTAGATTGTCCACACTGGAATATCAGCTTTCTTAGCTTAAGCAAATTCCATATTTTCCTAAAATTCGAACAAGACATTAATGAATCTTTTTTAATGGATGAATTCAAATGAAATGTATATAATGTTTTAGGAATCTTTAGTTTATATTTATGGTAAGAATCAACTGACCCGGTTTACCGGAAATATTGGAGCAAAGGTAACAAAATAAGCAATAAACCTTGTTAAAGTTTTTACAAATTGCGACAGCACAAAGAGCGGAATTTCTAAACCAAAATTATATTAAAAATATATTACAGGTTGTATTAGAAGCAACTGCCGATAATAAGGGCAATACAGCAACAAATGTTACCTATTTTTCTTAAGGAAATTTTGTAGACACGATAATTTACGTACATATTTTTGAAACTTTTTCAAACTTGCAACAGCCTAATATTTACTGGACCGTAGTCGCTGATTACAAGTAGGCTATATCATACGAATTGGCCGATGTTGCGAAACCTAACTAAATTTATCTCATATACGAGTACATTGAATTATAATGATTAGTATAACGAGAAAAAGTGTACTGTTACTTCCCATACAAATTATCCAATTTAACCCATATATTCCTCGATTATTGTCTTTCATGCAATTATACCAGAATTGATATGACGATAATGCTTTTATTAAACTTAGTTTGCGAATGAAAATGGTCAGCACTGCAGCCCCATTCAGGATACCTCACATACAAATTAACCGACTTAGCAAAAATCAATTGTTTACCGATGAAAGTCATAATTCTGCTTTTTCAATGCAGTATTTCTTGTGATTTTCCTCGATCGTCACACTATCATACCAATGCATCAGTAGACATTGGGTGACGTTATATCAGTTCACCTGACTGAAATTTCGGTATCATAAATTTTGAAGTTTCTCCAAATGTTTGGCCCTAGCACTACTTTATGGTATGGTAACTGAATGAGCTTATCGTATTTATTCAAGTGTGCCTCCAATACCAAAAGGCAGGTAAGATAACGTTTCTTGTGAATTTGGGATAATATTCCTATTCAAGCTTTGAACACTGTAACACTATACTCTACACTTTCGCAAAAGAAATTCCATTACATCCCAGGGCCGTTATTTAAAACAAAATAAGCATGCAAAATATTGTGCATATTTGGCGAAATCTCGAACCTCCTTTAGAAAACATGATATTTTGAAGTAGTTTTTTTTTTTTTTTTTTTTTTTTTTGCATACCACAGACCCTATGTTTTTTTGTTTTTTTTTTACTGTTAATATATGTTTTTCGTACAAAACAATTGGGATTTAATTTTTTTCTTTCCTGCCTTAACAAATTGTACAACACAAACATACATATTAAAACTCATATTTTAATGTACATATTTTGCATTATAATGCCTATTCCACTGGATGTAGTAGATTCAAACAAATGAATACTTATAAGAACAATGCTAACTTTTGGCTCTGTCACTTAAATATGTGCTTTATTATAATCAAGTCCACTAGTAAAATTGTTATTATAGTATATTGTTATTATAGTAAAATTATTAGTTGCTGTCAGGATAGCAGACAACAAAACAAAATACAACTCTAAATTATAATTAAGAAGGCTAAAACTTGACATGCGTATGAAAAATATTTAATTTACCACCAATTCTTATGATTTCTAAAATTCTATGACTTAATGGAGAGAAGTAATAACTCTATTATCTTTATTATGTCATAAGTTTTTACATTGCCATCATGTTTCACAGAATTATCCATTTAGTTGTTTCAAAACCTTCGGCCTGGCAAGGCTGTCAGCTGTTAAATACCTGTCTTCTGAAGTGGTATTTATTCAGTGAAAGATATGGCAGATATCGTTTAACAACCGAAGAACGCATACAAATAGTTAAAACTTATTACAAAAGTGATGATTCTAACGCAGGCACTTTTCGTGCATTACGGTGAGATTATAGTCGTCCTAATCGACTTACTATGCAAGGAATTAGCAAGATTATAAAGAAATTTAAAAAGACTGGAAGCGGATAATCCGAATTTATCGATTCCTTATGGAGTATTTTTCATTTAGATTTGTACCTCCATCTACATATATATAGAGTTCAACTTACACAACAATTAAAGCTGGCTGACCATTCACAAAGCCGTAGATATGCTGACAGGCATTCAAAACGAAAAATGGATAATCCTCTTATTGGACGTATGACGGACGGATTTGACTATATAAACAGTTTGTACATAAAGTGATATTAACGTCTCAATAGCAACACACGTATAATATTATATGACATTATATATGACATTTTTGTGACATTTTAGATTGCTCTTAAACTTTTTCAAATTGCGCATACAATTATTATAACTAATTACATAACTTTTGAATACGACCCATAAGGCAAGAAAACGAAGGCGCGTAATTCTGATACGAGCGGCTAAAAAAAAATAAAAACTAGTACCGAAATGTCAGTTAGGTGTACTGACTTCCATATACCTTCACTCAAGGTCCATTTGCGTTGGTGCTAAGGCGTGTGATGTGCCAGAACCGAAAAATGTTCTTATCAAAAACGAGCTGAGTTAACGCATAATAAAATAACACTGTCTGGCCGAAGTTTACCAATCGCATAACGCAGATCAAACCTGATTGAATTTAGTACAACTTCTTAAAAGATGTGGGGTTTAGAATATACATATTGGTTAAGTTTTTCATTTGTGTGGCCAGTTCCTGAAGGGCCGTGGACACATGGTCGTTTTTTCTGAAGTTTTTATCAAGATAATAGAAACTATGTGAAAAGACTAAAATTAAGAAAATCGACCAATTTTATGTATGGGAGTTATCAGAAGGGGCAAGGCTAATCGATTGATCTTCTCAAATTTTTTTGATAATTTCTCAGCAATGTAACAGTCAAAAACTCTGATTATTGTGCTTAGTAAATTAGGAGCTAGAGAGAAAAAGCTAAATTTCTGAAAATAGGTCAATTTGTGTTAAAGGTGCTAGAACGGATGGATCGATATAGCCCATATACAATGTTCAGCTGCTATCTGGCAAAATATTTGACCAAGTATTAAGAAGGTTGATTAAGATTTGCGACAGTAGTCGTGTCTTCTAGTCAGTCATCCGAGTAAAGCTGTAATGATCGAGGTGCATAGCTTTGGAGTTCCATTGTTCAGCTGCACAAAACATTACGTTTATACGTTTGTTACTTTAGCATGTCACCTAAATGTTTTTACCCGCAAACATAGAGAATGGTTTTGTAATAGTTCATAACTTACTGTTGTTTACATATATAGGTATATACAATTTTATTGCATGAGATCTTCATTGCCGCTAAAATATACGCTAGTTAACAGACTATCCAAAAAGCATATAGCGGCTTTATCGTAATAGTGTTATTCAGGCTATTACATTAACGTAAATCATAACAATTTCATAAATATTTAAGTTGATAAAACATCGCATCACTAGGACGTTTAACGCAGCATAATTCGAACAAATAATATGTGGAAAATAGTTTTGATCTTTTGTCTGATATAACCGAAACTAGTTTTGTATCTTTAATATAAAAAATTTAGAAGATTACGATTTTGTGTTTTCAAAATATGAATAGAAAACACTGCTGTGACTATAGAACCTACCCTTGATATAACCAAAATATATGTAGATGGCCATATTTGAAACTATTGGATTCGATGAACTTTTAAGTGTTCGCAGACAGATAAAACTGGATTTCTCTGAATAAGCAACAAGCAAATATTAGAGGCGATAATACTAATTTTGTTTATTTTTGTAATTTTCGTATGATGAGATGAGACTAAAAGTTGTCACCTTAAACCAACCATATATAGCGGCTTAGGTAGAGGCTTACAGACAACTAAAATTTGTGTTTTACTGTTGGGTGACCTTGCCATTGAACTTACCCTCTACAATTTGTTGGACAACACCAAAGTTTATGGCGGTGAGCCGAAAATAACTTAAATATTTTAATAAAATACATGTAAATGCTCAACCAAGGCACCGAAACAAAAGCTGAACGATAGATTAAAATAAACACAAATTTGCCATTTTTTATTTTTAGTGACATTTTTTGTATTTTCATGCGAAGCAATAAATGTATCATTCGCTGAGGCAAAAATATAACAAACAGAAGGTGTTAGGATGCCCAATAAAATATGAATTTATACATTTCCTAAAAAAAATCTACCTATCTAACACTCACCAGTTTAGGTATGTACTCGTATTGTATAGAAAATATTTTGTTTCCAATTCTGCCACTCTGTTCGCTATTTTTATTCAATAAACCTGCAATTTATCAAGTTGTGGGTCCATATAGGTCTGGAGAATTTTTTCCACTACATTTATTTAAGAGTTGAAATTTTGATAATTGAAAATCAGTTTGATGGATTGGGGATTCGCACTTACAAAATAGTGAACACGCTAGCAACACTTTCGAATGTTTTTGTAAAGAAAACCATATTTAAATGCTCTTTTTACGGAACAGATTGCTAACGATGAAATGCGTGGAAATGAAAATTAGGAGCAATATTCGTTGAAATTTGATGACATAATTAATATCGCCTGTGTCTAAAATGGAAAAGTTGGACATAATTTGCTACCGGATTTATCTCATATCATTATGACATCTATTGAAACTTTAAATATGAATCAGCTCAAAATTGATTTTGTCAAAAATCATATATTGGAATACGAGCATAGGCGTAAAGAAAATGATAATCTAATGCTTGCTGAGAACTTTACGATAAGGACATCTTTCTGGTTTAAATTTCATTTTTGTATACAGATCAAGTAAACTCGCTCTTCAAGTACATTCAATTCAAATCACCTACTTAACCCATACATTTTTGTCTCCATATCTTCCAATCGATTGCACCCGACTCGACAAAATTTGCATATATATTATGTGTTTGGTAATCTAAATTTAAAAAACAAAATGGACGACATTGCCACACCCTTTCTAACACCTCCCATGCAAGTTGGCCGATTTATCGAAATTTAATTTATCGCCATAATCCATAATTCGTAGGCTGAAATTACTTAAGTTCTCATCAATTATGTTAGGTAATAATACTGGGCAAAATATGATAAAATCGGAGTTGTGGTCATGCTCTGCCTGCTACTTCCCACATAAATACACTTACTTGACCTATTCAGAGTAACACACCAATTGCATTACAACAAGAAATTCTAATAACTTTTCGTTAATCAACGTATTTCGCAAACTTTTTGGTTTATAGTATTGAAAACTCAAATTTATTATTATTTGATTTATACAGGGTAGCACACCAATGGCATTACAACAAGAAATTCAAAGAACTTTTTTTTTAATCAACGTATTTCGCTAACTTTTTTGTTTATAGTATTGAAAACTCAAATTTATTTTGTATAAATAATTGAATTTTAAATGGATTGAATTTTAAATGATAGACCGTAAATAACATCCATGTTCATTCACGCATATGTGACACTTGGTGAGAAAATTACTTATTGCGAAACAACTTCAATTATTTGTTTAATAGACTACTTCGATTCACTCGAATTCCTTGGTTCGTTTTGTACACCTCTTGTCTGACATAACCCATACAAATAGTCTGGGGCAGCCTTGCTAGATGACCTCAGAGGGCCAGCGGAAATTGGAGTTTTTGAATATTAATTTGTTTGTGAATTTTTGTTGGAACTCCGCCATAATCGGTCTGACTATGTGTGCAGTTGCTGCATCTTGCTGGAACCAAATACTGTTGAAACGGATACGTCTTCGGTGCAGTTCTAATTAAAAAAAAAACTCATTCAACATCTTTAAATAAAGGCCACCATTGACAGTTGATAGTAGCATGATTCATGTGGCAGTCTGTATATACCTAGATTCCTGTTTTTATTCAATTACACCATATTCATTATAATTGATCTCGCCCCAGATGTTTGGTGCTGCGAATGAAATTACATTGCGCTGGCACGCCTTTCATTATTCGGTATCACAAAAATTAACTGAATTATTAAAGACCAGTATTTTTCCTATTATGCATACAGTAGCAAAGATCGGGATTTCTTCCATATTTCCGAAAAAGAGAAAGTTAAAATGTTGCTTGTTTTCATTGCGCTTTAATTCCTGGTATTTTCTGCATCAACTCACAAAGATGCTGGATGAAAGTATATGCAACTCAATTCACGGCGCTGGTTTTCACTACCAGAAATTATAACATTATTCTAGACCCTTGTAACAATACCGCTTTTTGTCGAATTAGATCACTTCCCACCCGCTTTTAAACATTACATTAAATCAAGACTTTAGCAATCAAAACAATTCACTTCAATATTCACAAATTTATTGTGTTCATTTTATTAAAATTGATTTCCGTTTGAAATATTCTTCACTTTAACTTTTTTCAACTTTAGGATGGTAGCCGTACTCATCGGCGACGTAAGTAACCTTAACGTGTTTACCGTCCTTGGAGACGAACTCGTATTCTCCCTTTACTACCCAAGTATGCTCGTCTTGCAAATGGCCCTCTTGGATAGCGCGGATGTGGTTGGTCAGTTCCAGCTCGTATTTGAAATCCTCAGGATTGACTTCAGAGTATTGCTTAACAACTTCAGCATCTTCGGCGTAAGCAACAGTCAAAAGGCAGGCGAGAAGGATAATCTAAAAAGGATAATGAAATCACTTGTAATTATGCTGAAGTTCTTTTTACGACATTAACACTAACAGCGAATTTCATATTGTTGAAATGTTTCTTTTTTGTTTGCAAAATT